>PYHW01010392.1:2697918-2727375 GCA_013186435.1 Turdus rufiventris | reverse complement strand
ACAAACATCAAGGTACTGATATATTTTTAATATGTAATGCTACTGCATGCCTACATGGTAATTTTAATTATAATAATGCCATCATAATCTAAAAGGAACATTGCAAAATTGCTTGAAATTCTGAATTTTTTAAGTAAATTGCTGAGTACCATGCATATTTATATTTATATTTATATATATATATATATGCGCACTATGGAAGACTGAACTGCTTTTTCTGAATGATGTGTTGCTACTCCTGATGAAGACAAAACCCAGTAGAACACTGGTGATCTTTAAGGGGGACTGTTCTTTAATGTTTCATTTCAGCATCACAGAACATACAGCACAATGTATTTCTCTAGGATGAAAGGGATGACAAGGAACATACACCGTATCTGTGTATATATAGCCACATCATTTATATTTCATGTATGTGTGAACATGCGTAAAGCTCCCTCAATCTCTTTGTTCTTTAACAGTAATTCACTGAAGAAAGCAGCAGTTCTTGGAATCAGGGCAGACAATGTAATTACAGTGAAGTGTAGTAAAAGTTAAGACATACCACATCTATCAGAAATATGTGATTGTGCTTAGCTGGCTCTGCCTTTGGTTCTGTTTCCTAGCAGGAATCCTTTTTTATAAAATGAACTCTGACTGTCTTGAACAAAGTTCACTCTTCAGGGTTTAGGGTTCGGTTTTACAAATAGCTTTTGTAGGTCTTTGTTCAGGTCTTGCTGTGTTCAGCCAAAGTTAAGTGTGGCTGCTGTGCTTGAGGAACAAGTGGAGTAATACATATCGGACTCTCATGGATATATTCCACAATCTCATTGAGTTTTTGCCTCTAGGAGATGGTGCTTTGCTCCCTGCTGCCTCAATGGTTGAATCTGTTCAGTCTCTGCATCTATACTGTCAAGCATGGCAAGCAAGTCAGAAGTTTGACCCATTCCCAAACTAAAAGTTTCAGAATTTCTTGGATGAAGAGGTGCTGAGAAAGATGAATTTAGGAGTTGGTTCTTCCTCTAGTGTTGGGGTTTATTTTTCTCAACAAAAAGGAATTTTGATCACGGTGATGACATTAATTTTACCATAGCTGGTAAAATTTTTAAAATATACAAACTTGGTAGCATGGTAAATAATAAAGAACATATAGTAGTATCAACAGTCTTACAAGTAGAATGTGATACCAGATTTCCTGTATATTTCAAGCCTAACCATAAGAATAAATTACATTATTCTCCTTGGTTCTTTTTCCTCCTGATATTTGACACTGGGAAAATTATTCCATCTGAATTGGAAGCTGAAATACTGAAAACTGACATGTTGTTGTTTTCATTCTCATTTTTAATGTTAATGTGGAGTTGAGTCCAACAATGCTCTCTGAAATCTGGCAGCATTAACTCACATGAAGTTGTCATTGATACTGATTATAAATGACAAAGCAGGATATATACCCCCTCCCTGGAAGTTATAAAGTAACTGAAAATTCTATTTTTGAAGAGAATGAGAACTGACTACTATTTTTTTTTCAAATTCTGGCCTGTTTTTTTCAGCCAGTTTTCTCCAAATAGAGGAAAAATTGCAATGTTTCACTTTGATGCATTTTTAAATAAAACATGTTGAATCTATGTTGGCTCACAGATTAATTATTTTTAAAAGTTACTTAACATTATTGTGGTAGTTGATATATAAATATTTCATTGTAGGTTGATCTGAAATGGGGGCTTTTGTTATTGTTTTTATTCAATTACAGCAATTTCACGATTACATGCCGCACCTGATTGTAAGCCGCACTTCCGGGTGTCGGCAACGTATCGTTCTTTGTCCATATATGAGCTGCCCTGGATTATAAACCAGGCTTTCGTTCGCAGCAAACTTTCACAAAGTTGCCAATTAGTAACAGAATCACAGAATCCCGAGGTTTTCTGGCAGGTGCCGACCTTGGAAACATTATTTCCAAGTGAAAAAAGATACAGACAATAGATGTGGCAATGTACCCTGCAAACTTTATTTAAAAGCAGAAACAGATATGAACAATAGTGTGGTCATTTTGCAAGCATTTCCAATGGATCAGTGTTGCCTTTAAACAGCCACTCAGCCACTCAGATGCATAGCCGCGCAGCCGCACAAGACTAAAAACACCAAAAAAAATACAGAGAAATATCACGGGCTCAGGTCAGCCCTACCACCCTGCCGCTGGGGCCACGCAGGCTCCGTCTCGGCTCGGGGCAGCTGTGGGCTCACACTTCCGGGTCAGAAAATTTCCAAATCTGTTCATATATTGGCCTCTCCTCAGTGTAAGCCGCACTTCCAGGTTGGGACCAAAATTTTAGTCAAAATGGTGCAGCTTATAATCATGAAATTACTGTACTTTTTACATTGCTGGAACTATGTGTTTGGGGGAAGGGGCAAGAAAGCTCAGAAAATGTTCTTCAGCATCATCACCATTACAGCAGGGATGGTATCTACATTTGCAAAAGCACTTAAAACCCTGTGGGGTCTTTGGGTAGCTTCTGATCAAAAGTAATGGAAGTTTTCTGATTGGCTTATCTTTGTTTATGCATTATAAAGACTTAAAATTGAAGAACAGAATTATTATCAGGTCTGCATGGTACAGTATTTGATTTCTGATTTTTTCCAATAAACTCAGACTTCATTTTCTAAGCTGTTGGAAATATTTGGAAGTACACTGGATCAAAATATTTGAGAGGTGTTCCATCAGATCTCAGGATCGGTTGTTATTGTCTCATTGTATGAATCAGAAGAGCAAACTACTCACCTCTCTTGCCTTCTCATTAAAATTCCTGTGGAAGCTGACACTTTCAAGAGCAAAGCTTGCTTGCCAAAGTAATGCCTGGCAAACAGAATATGGAATAGTAAAAGTTAATAATGTGTTCTGTAATTTACCTTAGAACAGGATATGAGTTCAGCGTGTCTGGGAGTTTTATTTGCAAGAGAAACCAGCATTCAGCAGGGAAAGGTATAAATTTATAACATGTTGGTTACTTCTATTTCCTTATGCAAATAGTTCTTTGAATACTCAGCATGGGATAGCGTTCAAAATGCAGCACCTGACCTCTCACGGAGATGCTTGGAGCTGACATAAGGAATGTAGCATTATTTTATAGCCTAGCTAAGTGCCCACTAAGTTTCTCATGTAGACAATGCACAGGATAATGTTCTCTGTGCATTAGTTCTCTGTAGGGGTTTATAGGCTTTAACCTTAATATTTTATGGCAAAGACACTAAACTATGCAACTCAACTATTATGAGAAGTTAGCAGTGCTGGTTATTTGGTGGTTAGGTTAACCAACATCTGTGCTCTCATTCCAAGCCACAGGACCAACATCAAACATTCTATTGGACATAAAAGTAAATGCCTAAAATACACAACTGGGACAATGATTACTTGTAACATAACATAGTGCTTCATGTGTTTGACAGGCTATTAATTTTCACAGGTTTAAGCTGGGAAGATCCTCTTACTACTTCATTAAATTTTATTTCTCTTCAGTTAATGGAGGTGTGGCTCTGAGCAAGGTGACATTTTTAGACCTGGTTGTTTGCCTTTGAACTTAGAAAGAAAAACCTGTATTTTCCTGAAGAATTATTTGCACATATATAATTACAAAGTGGCCATCATATTCTTCCACTAGGATCATCTACAGTGGTCTAACTAGCTGCACACAGGTTCTCTGTTCCAGCTAAACAAACAGTATGATACAGCTTTTGTCATAGGGGACAAGACAATTCAGTGTGGCCAATATGCTGCTGTCTTTGTACTTCGGTTGATATTGAAAGAAAATGCTGAAAATATAGGTTTATTCCAGAAATCTTATGTGTTCCTTTCCCTGTTTCAGACTGCTAAATGTTTGAAAATAAAGATAAAAATAAACTGTAAACATAATCATAGAATCATAGAATATTTGGGTCTGAAGGGACCGTAAAGATCATCTCATTCCGACCCCTCTGCCGTGGCTGGGGACTCCTCTCACTATGCAAAGATTCTCAGAGATCCATCCAACCTGGCTTTGAACACTTTCATGGATGGAGCATCCACAACTCCTCTGAACAACCTGTTTCAGTGTCTCACCACTCCCATAATAATGAATTTCCTCCTGATATCTCATCTAAACCTACTCTCTGTCTAAAGCCATCACTCCTTGTCCTGCTCTTGTAAAAGCCCCCACCTTTTGTTGTAGGCTCCCTTCAGGCAGTGGAAGGCTGCAATTAGGACACCCAGAAGCCTTTCCTTTTCCAGACTGAACAAACCCAATTCTCTCAGACTTTCCTCACAGGAGAGGAACTTCATCATTCAAATCATCTTGTGCCTCCTCTGGACTCACTCCAACAGGCTGATACCCTTCCTGTGCTGAGGATGCCAGACCTGGATGCAGCTCTGTGATCTTCCCAGGCATAGAAATGAGAATAAGAAACCAGAGGACTCAATATTTTACAGGGAAAAGTTCACAATACATGTGGATTTCCACAGAAATCAAACACAATGAAGAGAGTAACAAGTAGCATTGACTTACAGTAATTATCAGCCTTGGTAAGGAAAGTAGTTCTCTAGATAAAGGGTGGAATACCTGAAAAATGTGACTGACTTAGAGTACAAGTCATGTGGGAACTGCTAAATATGTGTCAAATTCTCAGACCTGGGAGTAGGAGAGGTTTCTGTTGTGATTTGAGTTTTCTTAAGCAGAGAAATAAACTTATTTTGTTTTTGAAGGCTGAACTCACCCATATGTGGTGCTGGAACATCTCACAGAAGGGACCAGAATGGGATAAATTAATTCAAGTAATTTTGCTAACATTATTCAGTGAATCTGGAGAATATTAAGGCACTGGGAAATAATTCTCAATAGTCTGATCTCTTTTGTTTGGCTGAGTGTAACCAGTATTCAAACATCAACCTTCAACTGATGTACAAAAAACAATAGTGTCAGAAGTAGAAGTGGACAAATCACAGAATTATTAGAATTATTTAGATTGCAAAGAGCCTCTAGGATTATCAAATCCAACTGTTAATTCAGCACTGCTGTGTTCAAAATAAAGCTAAAGACAAATAAAGCAAAATCTCACATATGTATCATCCAAAGAAAATAATAAAATGTTGTTTGAAGTGTTTGTGATTGTGGAGAGGTTTGAATTATTACCACAGGAGTAACTCAATTTTGAATTTGTTACACCATCATCAATGAAATTGTGATACATTAATACAGCATTTCTCTGTGAATTTAGTCCTATGTTCAAGACTGAATGACCCAGGCTTGCTATCCAGTCTCTATCACTATCCTTATTCCCAGAATGGTCATAATGAAGTTTGAATTACTTTTTTCCCCCTGCAGTGGGTTGCAAGTGCTGGACTAAAGGGAAATTATGATCACTTTTTCTGGTGATTTGGTGGAGTCAGGAGGAGAGTGGAAAGAAGTACATAGCTTCTCCATCCATGGGATCAGCAGGATGCTGCAAGACCAGACAGAAAAGTAGGGAGAGAAGGATTGTACTGGAGTAGGTGATTTCTTACTCCAGTTGGGTAGGAGAGCAGCCTGGTGTCTCTAGTGTCTTCTTTGTTTGCTTAGCCATAATGAAATAATCTTGGGGTTTGGACCTGTTTGATAAGGAAATAAACAGTAATCTAACTAATGAAAGATGTAATAAAGTATGAAAGTATTAATAAAATACTGAAAGCATTAATCATATCAGATACTCATCAGATAACCCCCAGAATGAAACATTTGCATTAATCTTTCATCAAGTGATTTTAAATCCAGGGGCTTACTCTCCTTGTTTTGAACTTACTCCCTTCCTACCCTCATTGCTTCAGACAGAATTCTTTCTGGCTTCAGAAAAAAACAGGGGACTCTTGAAAATATGCAATAAAAACGATGCATTGTTCTTTTTCTTCTGACAAATTCATTCTTCAGTTGGAGACATCCCTGTGAAATACTTTGATGTGAGTTGAACAGCATGCTAGCTTATGTTGCTTAGCCAGGTATAGAGAAGAGAGGAAAAAGCAGCTTTGGTCTTTTCCATTTCCTTTTCTCCTTTTGTTTGTTCAGAAAGACTCTTAACCACACTCACTCTCATCTTGTATGCAGATTACTCCCAAGATCAAACCACATTTGACAGAAGAAGGACTGACAGCAGTTACCTACCAACCACAAGATGAAAAAGCCAACTTTTTCAGAATAGTTTTCGCCAACATTTTCAGAATAGTTTTCTCCAACTTAGTTCCCAGAAAACCTGATGTTTACTCTCTCCTTGAAGAAATTGAATAACTTAGCTAAGATTTTTGACAATGAGGTAGTTACACACAGGATATAATTTTCCTACTTGGTATTAACTAAATATGGTATTAATTATTCTAAGGCTAGAAATAAACTGCTTTCATTGGTATGCACCAGGAGAAGTATAGAGGTTTTCACAGCACTCAGATTCTGTGTGCTTTTGGTTTTTTTTTACTTCATCACAAAGCCTGAAATTTGTTGTGTGATGCTTCCTTGACTGAAGGGTTCTTTTTTACTATATTGAGAGAATGTCTGAACAAACAAACTTTAATTCTTATGAATTGGTGTGAATCCTACCCTCTCTGTGAGGCTATTTTCTTTCTGGCATGGTTTGAGTCTTGCAGCAGGAACTGAGCGCTATAAAAACAGCATTCTCTCGTCCATCAGCAAAATGCGTAGAATAGAAAGTCACAGCTTGACAGACCTTGAATTGCAGCTGTCTTCCCTACAGTCAAGCTGAGATTTTGAAGCTGTGTTTGGCCGTCTCATTGTTTTAGAATGCTCTTGGTTGCTTTCTGCTGCACAGCATCACTTCTTCATAGGAAATGTTCCATTTAAGTTTGAACATGTCAGTTCTACTGTGTATTGTGATGTACTCAGCCTGTGTTTTGCTCTCATCTGCAATTTACATCTGCAGCTCTGGCTGGATCTTGTAACTTGTCTTGTGTGTCTGTGTTGCATCATAAGAACACTTAAAATTTCCCTCCATAATAATTCAAATTAAGATTTTTTTATTCCAGTAGCGGCTCCCTACTCTATCTACTATGTAATTGAGAAAAAGTATGCCAGTTTAAAGCTACTAAGAGGCAAGAAAGGACTGCACAAGGATAATAGAGATTACCTTTCTCTTTAGGTACCATTGGAAGTGCCTCAGAGCTTCATGTTGTTATATGACCCCTGTTGGATATTTCCTTTCAAAAAAAATGTGGGCAGCCTGGAGGGAGAACAGGGAAGGTCTGAGAATAGTGAGAAATCCTGAATATATGGCATACCAGAAAACAGAAATAATTTCAGTTCTTTAGGGAAAAGAAAATTGGCAGATGATCTTGAAATAACCAAAAAGCTTCTGCAAAAATGAAGCAGAATATATTCCCTTCATAGTAATAATGGATAGGATTTTTAAAAATGGAAAAAAAAAAAAAAAAGACAAAGGCACCTTCCTGATGGTAGGGACAACAAGTACTAGAACAGGTTAATTTATAAAGAGGAAGAATAATCATTTGCTGTTTGAGGTTTTAAAAACCAGATTAACTAATATTTCCCAGTAATTATGTAGATATAATTGATTTTGCCCAGGGCTGAGAAAGCACACTAGATGTTGTCTTAAGGTTTCTCTGGTCTTATGTTGCATATGCACTTACCAGCATCAAGTAATGGAAAGAAAGGAGGAGTGACCAGGTTGCTGGAACTGGAGGGGAGCTTTCCTGACTGGACCACGGTCACCACCAAAGGTCTGGATTTCTGTTTGTCTGTCTGTGTCAGAAGTCATGCACAAGTCAGAGCACAGCATTGTGTTAACTTGAAGTAAGTTGAAAATTGTATGTAAAAACAAAAATGCCCTCAACCACTGTACATATAAAGTGGTGGTTAGATCAGTTCTGCTCAGTGTGTGCATCCTTTGTCAATTATTAGAGTAACTGCCATAAAATATGCTATAGAAGGATATCTTGCAGTTTTTCAATATGCAGATAATTGATCTAAAAAAGAGTATTATATTTTATAATTTTTATTAAGATGCAACACTGGAAGTAAATTGAGTCTAATACATTGTACAAGGCAATAAGATTGAATAAGATATCTTTTTAAGTGGTTTTTCCCCTCCTATTTAAGTGCTTCCTTATTTTAATGCTTTAATGTCCGTAAAGTTTGTAGAACACCTACATAAATTTGATTATACTAAATTATTCTATTTTCTCTGAGCCTGGAGCATTCCATGTACACATAGACAAAAAGGAATCTAATGATAAAGCACATCAGAATAATCACATCTATATCTGAAATCTTTGTGTAACCCAGTTTCATACTTTAGTTTTTTTAACAAAATAATGCAAAGACAATGTACCATGGCAGGGTGTTCTATGGCAGGAGTTATCAGCTGCAAATTTGCTGTGGCAAAATGGAAAAGGGAGTAGAAAAACTGTCTGTGTGAGTGCTGAAAGAGACTACTGCAACAAATGGTGACAATTAGCTTCTCATTTTCCCAGCATCATTGAAGAAGAAGATATTAATCCTTTTCTGGTAAATTCAGAAACTGTAGCAGTTGTGAGAGTCAATATCTTTCAACTCAAGGACCACCACCAGAATGGGATTGCTGAATGATTTCCTCCTCTTTATAAGAGGCAGCTTTCAGTCCACCTCTGTTCGTCTCTTCTTCACAATCTGCTGGATGGGAGACCCTAATATGTCATTGTGACTGACACTTCAGGAATGAGGCAGCTCCAAAGATTGCTATGGTTCAATTAGCACAAATTTTTAAAATAACCTCATGCACTAGTGCTAAACATATTACTTGCTCAGTAGTTGCCAGATAGTTATTGGCAGACATACAGGTCTCTGCTTGTCCCACTTGAGAAAACTTTGTATGCTGTTCTGTTTCCTGATCAAAAAGTTGAAGAAATAAAACCATGATGGTGTTTGTAAAAATGGCTAATCAAGTGTCAAATTAATATCCAAGGAAGAGAAGTATCAGAATGAGAGTAGTGGAATTTGTGTCTGTGCTTACTGGTACCTCAGGTGCTTTTGAGTGATAGATATCTAGCAATAAACTCGATTTCTTACTGGCTTTTTATTATGTTTCTCTTGCCGTGTTTTTGGTCTAAAATGGATGTTAATAGGCTTGTGGTGATTTGCTGGTGACTGATTTGCTCACAGCACATGTGGAAAAAAAAGTTGTTCTTCCCACAGAAATTTCAGTCCAAGAAGAACTACCTTCCTCCTTTTCCCTGAGTCCCAGAGAGATCTGAGATCTGAGACTAGAGTAGCTCACTCTGAGGAGAATGTGGCAGGAGAAGACTAGGAGGTATTCTGACCCTTAAACTGAGTCAAAATCTAAAGTAAGTGTGAAAAGATGGCAGGTGCCTATTTCTTTTTGGTCTTTTTGGCCTTCATCCTGTTCAGTAGTGGGAACCACAAACACGTTTTAAGACAATGCATTTACAGGGCTGCTCATGTTCACTCAGAGCTAGTCCAAGGCTTCCCAGCAGTATGGTCAAAATCAGACTTTGATGATTCAAGACTGACAACAAAATAGTGGAGATTTTTGGGGATTAGAGGGTGCTTTTCCTTTCTATTTTTAACGGAGCAAAAGTCATTATGGTGACAGGAGCAGTAGCAGCTGCAGTAAGGGAAACAGGAACAAGGTAAGTGTTGCTAAATTTAGTAGTCCAGAGTAGAACCATATGCAGCTGATACACACCTGCAATTTCTTTCTTGGTTTTCTAATAATTTTCCAGGATAACTGTGATGTCTGTGCTTTGCTGCCCTACAGAGTCCAATCCCCTTCAGGGTGCGCTCCACGTTCATTTCTAACCTCTCTTCAAAATACCTTCTGCAACACAAAGTTAACTACCAGGAAAAAAAATATTTCCTCTCTTTGTCTTTAAAGACAGAGGATCTAAATATTTCTTCTCCAGTCCACATTTCACAGCTGCACATTTATCTGAGGAGAATGCAAGAGCAGCCCTGTACTATAAGTATGTGTATTTCTGATATTGCCCCACTGAAGAGTTGCAAACCATTGTCATTTCCCAGGACATCTGGCAGCAGGGTGTTGGAGTACAGCTCTCCTTATTGTAGAACGATAAGGCTGTTGGACTGCTTCATTAAGCTTCCTTGTAATTATTAAAGTTACTACTGCTGGCACTGTTTCTTTATGGACTGTTACTTTTCATGCATGTCATTCAAGTTGTGGTACATGCATGACATGCAGCATGCAGGCACAGTTTAAGTTAAAAAAAATTGTGTTGTCAGCAGAAAATAGTAGAATAAAATTATAGAAATTGACTCTAATACAGTTATGACCTGAAATTACCTGAAATTACCTTCATGTCCTAAGCACTGCTGTATCTATACCCTTCAAATAAACTTTCAAGGCTCTTTTTAATTTATTTCATCAGTACAGTTTCAATTACGTCCTTTGGACATGACACCAACATGTTATGGTTTTCATCCCTTATGTGCTTTAATCCCTTCCTGTGATTGGTACAACATCTAGTACTGTCTCTACCTTCTTTTGACTAACCTAGTTACTTGAGCTTTAAAAGCAGAAGAGCAAATTCAATTTACAGGAATAGACATAGAAAACAAACCTTGTGTTTTAGCAGCTAATTTAATTCAGGTTCTTAATAGAGGATGCCTGAAAGATCAAGGGGACAGATCACTCAGGGCCTGGAAAAACTTACCATATCTCTTACAGGGCTACAAACACTAAATCATTAAAAAAGTGGTTTCTAAGTAAAGGTTTGGATGTTTTTTTCTATGCTGTTAAGTCCATGATTCTCTTAACTTGGACAGATTTCCAGGCAAAATGCTGTTTTTTGTTAAACTGGCAAAGGTCTTTGAGAGGCCATTTCAATTTCTAAAGGACCACTTGCTGGGTAATATGTGCATTTAGAATACATTGGAAAATCCTGTTTGTACAATGTGGGTTATTGGCAGTGATGAAAGACCAGTGGGGTTCTTTTAAAACTGCTGACTCTTTCGTAAAAATGTGTAATGATTTATGAAAATTGTATCATGGGGTATTATTGAGCAAAGTCTTTCCAGGAGACTCTAATTTGTCATTCTTAGACGCCAGTGTAAACCTTGCTTAGGCTTAGTATCCTGCTTTCAATCTGAATGCCCACCTGCCTTTTTAAGGACATTGATGTAGATGGTTCTGGTCCTACTCTGAAGCCTGCAGGCTGTGCCTCTCTCCCACGGTGAAGTTGTTCAAACTGAAGTAGTGAGCAGCAGAAGGGAAAGAAGAGAGTCTTTGCAGCCCTGTGACAATTTAAATACAGCTTGATTAGAGAATTGTATGGGCTGTGAGTGTCAATTTTATCTTGACCTAGCTTCATCTCTATCAATTTTCCTTCTCTTTCAGTAGTTTGCATTTTCTGCTCAGCACCACTGTTTCCAGCTCTCTGTCTCCAGTTTTTGTTCCTTCTTTCCCACCTTTCCCATCTAATGTTTGTGTCCCTGCTTCAGTTAAACCCCTGGACCCCTCTCTTTGCCTTGAAAGAAGGCAGACACAGTGGTAGCATGTTCAAATGAAGAGAAAAATCTCTCATTTCAATTGCAGCTTTGACAAGATGCCTTCATTATCCTTGAGAGGGTTGCCATATTGAAGGTTTGGGGTTTTTTTGCTGTGGTTTTGTGCAGCAATTATATAGTGAGAACCACCCAAAACTCAGTAGGCAATGACAGAGGTGCATGGGCATGGTAGGAAAGACCAGTCCTGGAGCAGTCGCTGTAGGAGCTTGAACCTTATCTGGTTCTCCTGTGAATTCACACTCTTCCCCCGATACCATAGATGTTGGACACCAACACTTGTGGGGTAGCTGCGCATAGCACCTAAATATAATCAGCAGGACTAGGGCAGTGATTGTGCCCTGTTCTCAGCACTGGTGAGAGAACCAGTGGTGAGGACACTCCTTGAATACTGCTCTTGGTTTGGGGCCCCTTCAAGACAGATTTCCTTTCTATTTTTAACAGGAAGGTGCTAGAGTGCCCTTCCAGAGAAGGGCAACAGGGCTGGTGAAGAGTCTAGAGACTAAGTCATATGAGGAGCAGCTGAGGGAGCTGGAGGTGTTTTTGCTGGAGAAAAGGGGGCTCAGGGGCCACCTTATTGCTATTTAAAACTGCCAAAGGAGGTTGCAGCCAGGTGGAGTACAGTCTCTTCTCCCAAGCAACAAGTGACAGGACAAGAGGAAATGGCCTCAAGCTGCAAAAGGGGAGGTTCATGCTGGGTTTCAGGAAGAATTTTTTTCACTGAAAGTTTGGTCAGGAGCAGACTGCCTGGGGAAGTGATGGAGTCACCATCCCTGGAAGTGTTCAAGAAAAGACTGGACATGGCACTCTGTGCTATGGTTAATTGTCATGCTGCTGATTGGTCAAAGGTTGGGCTCAAGGATCTAGGAAATCTTTGCTAACCTTAGCGGATCTGTGATCCTGAGTGGGATCACATGTGCCTTACATAAGCATGCTCAACATGTAATTTGTAAAATCACTGTGGAGTGCGTGGAAAGCAAAGGTTCTAAGAATGTCTGTAAATACCAGAAATTTCTTCTGGATGCTTGATTTCTGGCTTAGAAAATAATTTCTTATTTAGAACTTGTTTATTAATCAATCCTTTTGCCCTTCGGTTAATCATTTCACATTAGGCTGACTACTAACTTTTCTGATCGGTCTTTTCTGATATGCAATGGATTGAAATATTCAAGAGGGGTTTCTTTTCTGATTCTGCTTTTTCTTTTGTTTGGTTTTGTTGGGGTTTTTTTTATCTGATATTTTTTCTTTGTGTTCAGTGCTCATTTGCATTCTATCTTTGAAAATCTCTCCTATGCTGTTAAGCCCGTCATAAATTCTAGGACTGAGGCTTTTCTGAACAATTTTAGTTACCAGTGTTTTTGTGCCCTGGAATGCACAAGACAAAATTAGCCATTCAAAAAACTACCCAGTGAACCCTGTCATCATCAGAGTGGATTTTATATGTGTACATCATTAAGATGTGAGAAAACCTGGCAAGCCATTATATTATTACTTAAATTAGATTTTATTTGCTCCTAAATGCCAATTTTAAAACAAGCGAATTCATTCTTCTTTCTGCCTGTAACTAGGCTCATTAATCTCAGCAGGGTGGGACTAAGGAAGGGGCTCTTCAAAGTAATCATACATGTTATTAAAAACATGCAAAACATGATTTGCTGTACCCTCTAGGAGACTTAAAGTTTCAATTATTTCTGGGCTATTTAAAAGAAAGGTTACAGTGCTACTTTTAAGCAAACTAATTCAGTTCTTTTGTAATTCAGCGCAATAAATCCAAAGTGTAGTTTGTTTGTATTTGTTTTTACAAAAGTCTGCATTTTCTGTAATATCATACATTTCCAATATGATTTTTCCTCGGTTAAATTATTCCAGTAATAAAATTCTGAAAATCTGACTTAAAATGCATATTTCAATTTAAATAAAATGCCCGATGAATTGAGTTACTAGCAGAGTGCATGCCATGACTGAGATGAGATACTTTGTATTCAAACACCAAAAGTGATCACAAAATTAGATTTCAGCTCAGATTTCAGAAGTGAGTGGTAGCTTTGGAAGTGTGGGAAGCTTGGGCCTTTACTATCAATTAGGTGTAAGAATCTTATTTGAAAACTAATTCTGAAAATACTATCTATTGTAACTGGTCAAAAAAAACCTAAACAACCCACCAAACAGAAAACCATCTTAAAGAAATAGACAGTGGGCATTACTTAGAATTTTAATCTAGGAAAACAATTCCTGCTGGTATTGCAGAAGTATTTAAAGAACAATTTCCAGCGAGTGGCTTAATTTTTCTGGCTTGTTCAGGAAAACAGAGCTCAATGCTTTCACACTGTTGGTCTAACCATCAGATAGTAATTAAATTGCTCTACATAGCAATATCTAAGATGTTATGATGCTATTCTCAGAGGCTGAAACAAGGCAGTTCTGTAATAAAATTATAACTCTGACATAAAACATTAATGGAGGCAGAGAGCTTTTCTCTTGTGTTTCTCATACATCTCCAGAAAGACCTTGAATTACCAAATGAAAATTAAGTTGTTAGTGAGCTTGTTTAACTTTCATTGAATGAATTTTAGTAGATATGTTGTTTAAATAATAATAAAAAAGCAATGTGATTAGATTCCTGAGCATTAAACCTCTTCTACATTATTTCATTCTCACTATAATTATCTTAGAAAGATAATACACAGGACTCTGAATCCCCAAATCTATTTCTGTATGTTCAGATGTCATTTCACTGCCCTTATTTAGCAATTGCTCCTTCTGCCAGAGTTCTACCCTAATCAGGACATTTCTGGACCAGTAGTGTTTTTGTCAACCCTCAATTCTTTCAAAAACTTCTTATTTGAGAGATCACGTGTGATACTTTACATTGTGTCTCCTCCTGCATCGCAGGAGAGAGGAAAAATCCTCCCCTGTTCTGTATCTGCAATCCTTTTGTTGCACAAGAGACTCAAAAACCAATGTCCATTCCCAGAAAATTCCAGGGTAATGCTGGGATAAAACTGACCACCAGCAGATGATATGGTGCACTGTGTGCTTGCAGGTTTGCCACGACATTGCCCACTCTTCTGTCCCCTCATGACTCTCCTACAGGGGCTGGTCAGGTGGGGCACACATTTATTACCCCAAATGCAATACCCTTGCACTCAAATGCTGCCCAGAAGAAGCTAAGTCAGGACATCAAGTTTAGCCAGATACAGATGGAATACTGCACAAGAAATCAGACTTAGGGGAAGGTTAAGGCTATTATTTAAATGTCATTCAAGTTAAGATATAATGGTAGGCACATGTAGCGATATTTGTGTACCTCTCAACTTTTGTAAAATACACATAATTCTTACAAGAAGGAGCTTGCAATTTCAGTGATAATCAGATTGAAATTCACAGGGCTCATTTGTCCTAGGTCTGGATAGAAGTGGATTAAAATATCTCTCCTCAGATGATGCTGGAAAACTTCAGGACAGCAACAATGTCCCTCATCCCCCCCTCCCTTTTCTTCTGTAGGACCAGGCTGGGAGTTGAAGACTTCATCTGCATCAGATAATACTGTCTATACTCTTCAACCCTTGGCTTTCCTAGGTACAGCTAACTGTTCTACTAGTAAATATTACAATGACTGTTCTTTCTGCAGGGAACTAAGAAGACCTTAGAATCCACTTTCTCTTTCTCATGAGTATGAAGAACAGTATATATAAATATGTAGTGATTTTCACATGAACACATTTGTATGTGCATATATACATACATGAATATAAAGAACTAGGAGCAATAATTAACACTACTAGCTTTTTCTATGTTTTAGGTAATTGCATTTGTCTTCATGAAGGCCTTGAGATCTCCTTTGTTCTGTTGTAAGGAACGAAAACATTCTGAATTTTGAATGATCTAGAAGGGGAAAAAGAGAGAGGAGCAGAATCAGCAATGGTAATACTAAAGTAATACTAAAGTGTTCACTTTTCCCCTCTATTGCCATTTCTTTTCCAACTAACTCCACTACTATGTGTGATGTGCAGAAACTTTTCTGATAGCTTTACCAAACACATGAAGATAAAATATTTTTGGACTGATGTTAATCACAAAATCTTTCTTTTTAAATTATGTGCTAGCCTCACTTAGGTAATATGCATTTCTGCAATGATGCTTACAATAGAGGTGGCCAAAAGGGTTCACAGAATACTCAATGCCAAGATTCTGTTTTCTTCTTTTTTTGCATGAATATTCTATCCCGTGCAAAATAATCTGAGTTCTTTACTGTCTGTGTTTTATTCCTGTAACTCTTACTACATCCAGTCTTTATATGGTTTAAAAACATGTGCTCATGGTCCTGGGATTGCCTGCAACTGCCTGGATCAAAACACAGATCAAAACACAATTTCTAAGGAACTAAACAGCGAACTAAACAGCTTTTAACCAATGAATTTGAGCAGTGTGTGCTGACAGTTCTGCCTTTGCCTTTTAAGATTATGTGTATTTTATTAGAAGAATATCCTCCTTGCTGTGCATCAGTCCAGTGATGATTTATGAAGGATGAGGATCTCTGCCTCAAAGTTTGTGCATGCTCAAATTCAGGAGCTTTGGGAGTTTGGTGCTGCTTTTTTTTCTTTCTTTCTTTTTTTTTTTCTTTCTTTCTTTCTTTTTTGTACTCAAATCCATTGAAAAGTAAAACAGAAAAGATTAAAATATTAATCTTCTTTGACGGTGTGTGGTATGTGTTGATTCCATACAGGCAGCCGGGCTGGCAGAGAATTGCAACACCTGTAATGGGAAGGATGCTGGTCGCTTGTTCCAGAACGCTCCTGCACTTCCCACAAATTCCCACAGGGTGGCAGAGACAGTTCACGGTAACAAACTACTTAGTCCGGCTGCGGTGGAGGAAATTCTGTTAATCCTACATCAGAAATGTCCCACTAACAAAGTGTGGGATCAAGGAAAGCCTGCAGGGCACTGGCTTTGGCGCTCACGTTACCCCAGCTATCTTGGGGTAAATTTAGTGTCCAATATGAACTATTAGTATTGTTTTCTATATATCATCAAATATTCCTTTCTCCTTGTTGAATTTATTTAACTTAACTGTTTCCTTTTAGTTTGCTTTGTTGCTCTGTGAAAAAATGCAAGTGACTTGGAAAACTTACTTCTGTAAGTTTCCAGCAGAGGAAAAGAAAACTTAAAACAGAGGCTCTAAAAGTAAGGATGTAGGGAATGCATGAAGGCATTGAATATAGTCTCAAAAGATCTCACATCAACAGGAGTTATTATTGGTATGTAATGTTGTTGTGTAGTGATATTACAGCACAAGGGAAACTTTGCATGTTGTGAATCTGTACATTAAGTGTATTTTGCTGGTCTGTGTGCACTCATCCCTCAATGGTGAAGATCTTAAGGCTTGAAAATATATATATATTCATTTTCTGTGCCTTTTCTGACAGATGGGAAAGAAGACTTGACATACAAAAAGAGAAGAAGAAATGGACTTAAAAGTCAAATTGGAACTCCTGAAAGACTGTCTTTAAGACTTCATGATCTTGATCCACAGGCCTGGCTACCACCAAGTGCCTATGAGGACAGTTTGAGAATAGTGAAATTTATTACCCTACCTTATAATAAAAACCACAAAACTACTATCTTGTAGTAAAAACAGACTGATAATTTCTGATAATTCTCTGTCTGTGAAATACCTCATCCTTTTCCAGCATCTCCTCTTCTCTCTACAGCCCTTATCTTAAGGAAATAAACAATGATCTGTATTGTGCTCAGGGGGGTATTCTTTGCCTTGGCTACTTTGCAGGGGTCTGATCTTCCTGTTGGGTTCTTCTCTACACCTATGAAGTCGTGAAGAGCAGTATCTGGACCTGACCTTGATTTTTAGCAGCTTTGTTCTGTTTTCTGCCACTCCACATCTCCCTCAAGAGAAAAATGTTCCTGCCACTTGGCCCTCCATCAGGAAGGTGAGGACAAGTTTTCCTCTATCCTACTGAGCCTACTGCCCTTGGAAGGATAATCCTTGTTCTACATGCTGGCAATGACAGAGGGAACAGACTGAAGAGAACAGGTATGGTAAAAATGGAAAGGAAAAAGATCAAATATTTGAATACTTGAGCAAAAATGAGTACATCACCAACCCCCCCTGCACCGCCGGCCCCACCTCTGCCCGGGTCGGCCAGGCTCCAGCTCGGCTTGGGGCTGCTGCGGGCTCTCACTTCCAGGTTGGCAATGTTCAGGACATTGTTCATATATAAGCCGCTCCGGATTACAAGCTGCACTTCCAGGTACGGACCAAAACTTTAGTCAAAATGGTGCGGCTTATAATCATGAAATTACTGCACTTCTATTTGAAACTGAGGTAACAGTACATATAAACCAGAGGGTTTGTGTCCGGATTTTGTTGACTTTTTAAAAACATCCTTGTATAATCTAGAGGCTTATGAAAAGCCATCTTTTTCCACCACCAGTTCTGTTAAATCTATTAAAAATATTTTGAAAGCAAATACTTGGCCGGCTCTACTTCATTAACACCATGAGACAGTTCATGATTCCCTTTTTTTCCTGATGTCCGTAATATTTCAAACAGCACAGTTATTTCTGGCACCTCTCTGAGTGGGACGTGTGTCATTTCCAGAGTACCTTATTCTGCTGAACATCTTTCTGCAAAGAAAGAATCGCGTCTCACTTGGGCTTGTGTGCCAGGTTTTGTTTGTGTGGCTGACAGGCTGATGGGTGATATCTCTTCACCTACAGTATGTTTGCTTTATGGAGACATATTAGTACTTGATAAATGTGGAAGCCTTGGGACTCAGATACAGAGAGCAGCTGACAACAGGGGAAGTGTGTTTTAACTGTTGTGATTTAATGGACATTGGGCAGTTGAGCAGCTACTATAAGTGATCAGGTAAATATTATATATTAATAGTTGCTCTGAACTTCTTGCATTCAGCTAAGAATATGCAGCTGATCATTATATCATCTTTTTTAGGTTCAAATTTTATCTTCCCACAGAATGTCTTTGAAAATAACACAGATAACATTGTTTCTTTGTGCCCGGTTGAGGTATCCAAGGGGGAGATTGAGGCACTCCCCCACTTCTATCAGTCTAAAGCTCAATAAGGATTTTACACTTTGGATTCTAATGGGGGGCAGGTTTGCCTCAAAAACAGGAGTGAGGCGACAACCTTGTGAATTTTGGCACTGGACAGAATGCTCTAAGATCAAAACTATACATGAATCTCTGAATCTTTTAAGACTTGATTTATGAAGAGTACACAAAGGCAACTTTCTTCTAAACTGAGGTATCCAGGACTCTGGCTATGTGCCTTAAGAGGGATCCAGTGCCACACCAGAATGAGAGCTGAGTGATCTCCAAAATGCTGCTCCCATGGGAAGGAAGGCCAGGTATGTGGGCCAGGACAGGTCCAGAGTGATTTACCCAGGTGCCTGACCTAAAAAACTGGCAGATCAATAGCCAGTTTTTATACTGAAATTTACCTTGATATATCACTGAGACGCCTAAATATTAACACTGGGGTAAGTTAGTAGAAGTTTTTGTGTTTGATACTGATTTTATACATTCTATACTACTCCAAGGCTGCAGATACATTATTTCAATGAAATGTATATATGTACCAACTTTCAGGGATGTCCAGGAAGCCGGTGCAACACACGGACTTGCATTACAGCTCAAAGGTGGTTTGGGCTATTACAAGAGGAAAACACTTGAAAGGTCTTTTTGTCATAGTCAAAAAAGAAATTTCGGAAATACATGTGAAGAGGGGAAGGAAGGGAAACTATAAGACAGCTAAATGCTTTTATTTAAAGTGAAATTCAATGGTTCACTTTTGATTTGAACTCTTTCCCGTTCAGCACATGGATGGGAAGGTGAAGACATATGTGGTTTAGCTGATAAAAATCTCCTTTTCATGCATGAGTGGCTGGGAATGCTGGTCAGAGAACTAAGAATTCTCTTGTGCTTCTTCAGCTTTAGCTGTTGTGAATAACGGAAATGATGAAGTACAAGGGACTTTGTATGTGTCCAGGCTTTCACTTTCATTTTACAATATATACAGTCACTTAACTGAAGCAAGAAACAGCAAATATTAAGCAGCATCTACATGAACTTTGTTTTTTTTAAATTCAGGTAACTGCAAAGATACACAGTTAAGATTTTGTTTACATCTCTAAGCACAGACATATCTAACCTTACAGATTCATACCAAGAACCTAAAGGGTTTACATCTCATATGCAATATAGGTGTTTGTAAAATTTACCACATGACTGCTTTAGGGAAAATAATTGCAAAAGTGTCAAGGATTAAAATGTTAATTTGAAAGCAGAAATTACTGCTGTGCAGGAATAAGTTTTTTGAGACTGCTATGTTTCCTTTCAGAAACATAAAATCAGTTAAAATTTGACTTCTAGTTCCATTGGGGAAAAAAAAAAGTGAAAAATACTTAGAAAATCTGAATTTTTGATTTTAAAGTGAGCTGAATGGTCAAATTCAGCTAAATTTAACATAGAAAATACTACAGCAGAAAAAAACCATTATTTCCTGTTACATTCAAGTGATCGTACCCAGCTTTATGGTTTAGTAAAAATGCAGTCAATTTGAAAGGAAAGGGGGATGTGAATTAGTTACTAGAAATAATCTCTTGCTTTTAGGACACTGAAATAAAACTCATTTACTGACAGGGCCACTAGAAGGACAATTGGTGCATGGGTCCAATTCAGAGGGGAAAGAAAAGAAGCTAAAAGCTTTCAAATAGAGAGATGAGGGGAGAATAAAAGGATTAAAGAGAAATACATAACAGAACATAATACTTTCCGATGTTTTGCATTCACTAGGATTTTACATGTCTTGGACTGCCTTTCATGCAGATATTATTACAAGGAATTCTTCTGTGCCTGAGAAAGAGATACCAACTTTATGGACAGTGAAAGAAAAAGTGGCTAAAACCAGGAGGAAATATAATGCAAGTGTAAAAGGCTTGTCCAACATAAGAAATAGCAATTTGGGCACATTAACTGCCGTGTACTGTCGGGTAATATTGGATACCACTTAGATGCAGGCTTATCCAAGTGCATGCACATTTCAAGTGTCTGGTTTGAAGAGAGATGAAGATTTACTAGCACCTGCCATTATCTGTGTGCTTTCATGTGTAAGTATAGAACTGAGATTACAGCTCTGAAAGCCTGGTTTATCTGGATCATCTAGGAATCTGTGGTTTGAGATTAGAGAGATAGATAGATAGATAGATAGATAGATAGATAGATAGATAGAGGTATAGATATAGATATAGTAACATAATTGAACTGTTTATTCTGTATTAAAGTTACCTTCAAATATGAAAAAAAAAAGAAAATAACAATCTTGCTGTTCTGATATAAAGCTAATCACCTAAGTACTTTGAAAAAATGTAAGAAGCTTTTATTCGTAACAGGAAAATACAGAAAATAATAGGTAGATAAAATGTAAAATACCTGGTTCCTGATTGTTTGGAATTGCTAACTGAAAAAGAGAAGTAAAGCCATATCTATTATACATATTTATTGCACTGTGCAGCCTTTTATGCTCACCATTGGACCCATACAGTTCTATGTATGATTCCATAAAATTAACATTTATTACTACAATGCACCTATTCTCTAAATGAATGGGAATGTTAGTCATGCCACTCAATAACTGGTTTCATGGTATGGCTGGAGTAATAATGCCAGGTATTTCATGAAATACCTGAATAATTTAGGCTTTTCTTGAAATGACCATGTAGAACAGTTAAATGGCAAACTAAAATATTTATGCCAATTGTTGTGGTGAGTGAATGAAACTCAGTTGTTTCACAGAACAGGTCACACATGATAATATACATGTTTAGGTTCACTCCTTTGCAGTTTGCATCTCAGGATGCATCTACTACAGCTAATTATTGCTTTAGGCCATGCTGACGAGCCCTGCTTCAGTTTTCTTATCCTATTCCCAACCTCCCAACATTTAAAAGACCACACTAGGAGCAGGAAGCTGCTCCATTTACAGCCTAGTCCTTCCTTCCTTCCTTACTCTTTAAGTGGTTGGTTTTCAGCTGGATTAACTCCCTCATCCAGATCAGCTGTACAAGTCTACATGCCAGGCAGAGTGGTGGAGTATGGAAATTAGTGGAAAGGGATGGCAGCATTCGGATAGTGTCAGGTTGCCAGGATTCTGCACTTTTGCTTCTTTCCAAAAAGAAACTTCAAATGCCTTACGAAACAACATTGTCTGGATGAAATACCCAGGCATCAGTGGACCTCTATAGCTTGGCCACCTGTCTGAAAAGAAAACAACAGTCCAGACTCTTACACAAATCATCCAAACCATTTGTCCATGTTTGTCTGCCGTGTAAAGTGCTGAATTTTTTCTTGCAACAGGAATATGGTAGTAATATTATCTGGGACAGGAGAGGATGTTGTGAAAAAGAGATGTTGCTTTTTTAAAACGACTTAGGTGGGGTTTTTTACTCATTTCAGCATCAAATAACCAACAAAAGTTTATTAGTTTCCTCCATATCTTAATTATATAAAAACATCAGCACTTTATTTAGTTTTTAATTAATATAATCCAAGTACAAAGTTCAGCCTCGGCAAGGACAAAAGGATATTGATTATCTGTCCTTTCCAACAGAGTCAAAAATCACTTCTGTGCTGTGTTTATTAATACATGTTCATAGCTACGGCATTGCAATCTATCAGTGTGATCGACCTTTATTTTCAGTCAGTCAATAGCCATTGACCCATGCAGATAAATTACCACAGTGAATTTTGCTGTTGCTTGCTCAGACTCTTATATCAATAATTGACCTACTCAATGTTTATTCTTTTTTTTCTTTATTTTATCTATCAACATATAAAAACTATTCATACAGATTCAAACAAATGTATAAACAAGAAACAGGTTGCAGCTCATTGTTCTCTGTGCTTGCATGAGGACACATGGTACCTTTCTTATTTCTACCTTTTGGTGTCAGCAAAACACCCATTTTGCTGGGGAAAAGGGAAGAGCAGGAATAATGTTTCAAATAGATGGTAGTTCATACAAAGAATATGTTGTCCTGTGGCTATAAAAGATGTCTTCTTGTTCCCAGCAAAATCTTTCTGAATGGTCATTATACAGACGGCAACATTTGGGTCTTGATTTGTATCTAAACATGGCAATATTTAGATATGATAACATTAGACTGTTTCATCTGTCATCTCAGAGACCTAGAAACCTCTTCAAAATATGAGCTTAATCTGGCCTTTCCCATAGATTTTGAGAGTTCAGAAACACAATCTTACTTTGATGAAGTTCCAATAATTTAAATAACTTTTGATTAAAAAAATAAAATACTTTCTTAGACTAACCTCCCATTTTCATTCTTGTTACATAAAATTGACAAAGAAAAAATGAATAGCAAAAAATGATATGTCATTTGTTTATGTCCTTTGTGTATTTTATTTGAAAAGGGCATGATTTTTAGGCAGCTTCAAAACTGTGTTCTCTTGTTTCAGGAAAGAAAGAGGGAGTCTTAGCAATCAGGTGGCCTGTTTCTTACTGTGAGGAGCAACATGTAAGTTCAGGGATGCAATTTCAATGCATGTTTCGTGCCATTGAGCTGGAAAATCTTGGCATTAGGTTGTAGCCTATTTCTCCTAAAGTTACTGTTACAGAATGTAAATTTAATAGAAAAATACTGTGTGTTTTGTGTCCAGTGGGATTATTGTTAAATGACATAATTCTACTAAGAGGACTTGGAGTTACTCATGTATTTCCTCTTTTTTTTTTTTTTTTTTTTTCAGTCCCATATAAATGTAATTTATTAGGTCTAGGATACTTTATATGTGTATATATATCTCCACAGTGGAAGTATTTACGTTGGACAATTTTTTAAAAAGCAGTATAATGGTTTTGAAGCTGAGCCTCTGTTGGTCAGGGCCCTGAGGGTATTAATTGATTTCAGTGGTCCTGATCATCCTCTCCTGAGACCTGCCCCCACCTCTACACCTGAGCCCTACTTCATTTCATGCAAGGGCCAGCAGTCCTGGCTAATATACAGTGTAGTATATGGTAAGTGTAGGTGTGCCTGTCTTTGCTTCCTGAATCTAACATGGACTTGTATTGTGGCTTTGCTCTCAGTCCTGTCTTGAGCCTTATCTCCTGCAGATACTTTCAAAAGAATTTTGAACAGAGAGTTTCTCCTGCGGCAGAGGACTTGGTGGAGGACCCAGAATCTGTTAATCTGTTCATCTTGTGCAATGATGAGCAATGGCAAGAGTTCAAGAAGGTGAAGGTCATGCTTCTGAGACCTGGAACAACCGCTCTTTGTGTGGGACTCAGTGTGTGGTCCCTGGTGTAGAGATCTACAATAGACCCTGAGAGGGAAATGTACCACCAGGCCAACCAACTTGTACTCCTTGGATCCTGGGATTGTTCTGTTGGTGGAGAGCATGTACTGATGCATTTCTGAGTTCTTCATGCTGGCATCTGGCAAAGGAACCCAGTACACATATATCCAGAGACAATCCTTCAGTCTGCTCCCTTTCCCACCCAACACTGGCAACTTCCTCTGGAAATGTGCTACACTGCCATCCTGGTATATGCTTCATGCTCCTTAAATGCTTTCATGGGTGAAAGTAAGGATGTGTGCAAGGCTTTTTGTGGCATCAAGATGCTCACCTCAGAGGAGAGATAAGCACTGCTGATCTACTGACTTCAAGATCTGTTATATTGTCTTAAGTTATTCCTCCAGTACTTTAAGTCTGCGTGGAGACTAGCCAAGTCAACATTTGCCCGTTCAATTTCCACCCCTTAGTCCTGCTGCAAAGTCAGCTGCACATTAAGCCTTTCCCTGGGTGTAGAGGCCCCCTAGGCTTTTCTGACACAATTCTGCTGTCCATCCCTTCTTCCTTCTGTGCATGCAGTGGCTAATGAGCTAATGGAGTGAACACCATGTTCCACAAAGCAGTACTGCAGATCCCATTTCAGCCAAGCAATGAGAGTGACAGACAGAGGGCTACAAGGCAGACTGTGGCTGCAAAGGTGGCCTGAGTGATAGGGGTCAGGAGACAGTGGGCTGCACAGGACAGCAGCCATTCACCTAAATGTGGGAGCTCCTGAAATTTCATAACAGGATGTCAAAGACAAGGGCCTGTCACAGCCAACAGTGGGTGCCAAATTTAGTGCACCCCAAGGACCCCAGTCCAGGTTTATCTTTTGGACCCAAAATCTATATCTGGTGCATAGCACCTCAGCAACAAGGACATCAAGAAGGTCATGCTCTTTGTCCTTTTCCTTCAAGGGAAGGAGGCACTGAACAATGATTCTTTCAGTGTGTCCTGCAGCCATTGTTCCAGCCATGGGATTAAGGTTATCCTGCTACACCTACTTTGTAATCAACATCGTTTCAGCTCAGATTGAGAAGGTGGGAATGTTTCCATAATGTAGAGAACTTCAGTAGTATTGTAGCTCTAAAGTGGGTTTTCTTTCTTCTAAACAATTAAGAGTAGAGTAGAGGACTCCAAATCCTTTAATCTTTGGTCGTATAGAAAAGACAGAGACTAAAGATACATCTTGATACACATATATTCTATCTCACCTTTGCTGAGATTATTTCTCAATTTGAGAGCAGGATGTTTAATAGAGAGCAGCTATCTGGACATCTGCTCACCTACTGTACAAAAAGAGCAAAATTAGAAGAGAAAAAACCCAAAAGGTTTAAAGTGAAGTATTGATTCAGTGTGACTTTTTAAAATTTTCCTGTGCAGAGACAGGAAATGGATTCAATAATCATTGTGGTTCCCTTCCAACTAACGGCATTCTATGATTCCAGATTTCTATGATTCAAGCAAATCTGATAAGACAAAGACCAATACAGTAACAAGAATAATTCATTTATTGTAGTCATGTTTACTATTGCACAGTAACATAATATGGTAGTACATCACTAAAGGTGAAAATTAATGCAGGTTTTTTTGTGATTTGTGCTTGGCAGCGGGACTGTGAAGGAGATAATTCTACTTGCAGTAGCCAAGGCAATGGATAGTAACAAATTGTCTTACTTCCTTAAGATTTTTTTAATGCTACAACTTATGGTCTTTTAGCACTTCGCAAAAATCAATGGAACTTGCACAGTGAACTTTATTAGACTCAGTTATGTCTTTGGAGGATAAAACGCTCTGCTTGTTTTCTTGTTTTCCTTATCTGTGGTCGCCTACGTCTCTGATCTCTCACAATGATCAGTGTTAGAGGCTGTAATGTCAGCAGCTTAAATCCTTCCCATTTGAAATTAGCATGATCTAGCACAGTGGTTTCAGGTGTTTGTCATGCAAAATATCTTAGGAAATTACTCTTGTTTTATGGATTGCCTGTAGATTACACACCTGTGCAAGCCACAGTTGATGATGTACTAATCTATTAAATCAATCGTGAAATACTGTTACTCTATTTGAAGTGGCTCATGGAGTTAAGTAATGCAGCCTTTTAGGAAGTTTGCATAATAGAGGCTTTTCCCTTTTTGTCAAAATGCAGGTGGAAATTGTCCTTTTAGTGGGTAATGGTGGTAGGAAATAACCATGTTTATATGAAGTAAATGTGATATGGTCATAGGCACAGTACAAGTCACAATTTGTTTCATACTTCACTCAAATATGTGTGAAGGAAATAGTCTGCTATTTGCTTAGCCCAGTAGCTGGGGAAACCTGGTGTGAGGGATATCAGCAAATGCTGCTGTCCTTTCAGAGGAACCATGCCATCTCAAGAGATTGCAAACAGGTCCTCCATTTGTGCTTCATCTGAAAGACTGTTTCTAGGAGTTGAGTACATCTGTGTGCAAGATATTGACTCAAAGCAGGTCTGAAAGGCAGAGCAAAAGAGAATCAATTCAGATAAGAGAGAATTTCTTACAGGTTCACCACTGGGCCAATTGCTTTTGTCTGTACTAGGCTTCCTTTGGAGATTTCTTGTAAAAGAAATAAACAAAATTCATTCTCTCCACTAACTTAATATAATTCAAGATGTACTTTATACTCTTTGCAGTAGAAACAATTGAGTGTTCTAATCATTGTAAGTACTGTATAATTAGTCTTCCAAATGAATGTTTCCACTCATCAGGATGACTAAATAACCTGTTGAGTAAAATTCTTAATTTACATAACTAAAAGCCAATAACAGTTTTATCTCCCTTTATCTGATTATATTCTGATTTTATATCCACATTTCATTGGCCATCTGCCAGTCTCTAAAGGATAAGAGGTAATTAGAACCAGTGCTAGTGCACTATTGTTATACTTTTTACAGCACAGATGCATTTTGGTGTTATTATCATATCTAGTACAATTTTGTGGATAATATCATTATTTCTCTGCTGACCATAAATTTAATTGGAAATGTGAATCAATTGAAAATGCATTTTAATCTCTGAATCATAATACATTTTGTTTAACATAACTCTACTTGAAAGTTTTAGCAGAATATGTTGCTCTGTGTGCAGACAGCAAAATAACTGTTGCCTCTGTTCTGTATACACATATATTTGTACAGTATTTTTTTCACTCTTTTTATATAATCTACTACACAAAATACCATTTAAAGTAAACCAATGTAGTAAAAATAAATATGAAGTACTAATTATTACTATTCTGACTCCTATATTGCATTTCACAAGGATCAGGTGACCATACAGCACAATGACAAATGATCAATTATGTCAAGTAATACAATTGTTTACATGTAACCATTTCTTAAAAATGACTGTTGGACAACTTTATATAAAGTGTTGGGTTTCAAAGTCGTACCAAGGGGGTATGAGGTTTATGCTTTTTAGTTTTTCTTAATTCATCTACCACAAATAAAATACATAATAAACCTTGAAATAAAGCAGATTGTTTTGTAGAAAAAAGTGTAAGTGTGCATTAGCAAAGGGATGGAGAAAATAAAGAACTTCATTGAATAATAACTAATCTCAGGTACAATTTCCTTGATATATTCAAGACAGATAATCTCCAAAGTAGCAGAGTCAAAAGTTCCATCACTTCCCCTGCTGATGAATCTGATCTGTACCCTGGATTCTAAAGCAGTAAAAGCATTTTGTACAAAATCTTCCTACTTCCTAAAATGTCATTTTAGAATCAATTGCTTAAATAAAGTTTCTGACAAGTACAAATTGACTAAAATGGCTAATTGTCCCCATCTCTTAATAAATTAATTCTTGTTACAAAAATTCTAATATCTTAGTTGTATTGGGTTATTTATAAGTTAAGCTTTTTATTTGTTTAATAACTTTGGACTTGGTTTGTCCTGAAGATCTACTTCTGTTGTGGTTTGAGAGAATCATATCTCCCTTTTTTTCCTGATCAGACTAAAAGAAAGTCTTAAGTTACATGTGAAGTTTCTGTCCTTGGTTGCTGCCATCACTTTAAATCAGTCCATGGCTTTGCTCTCTTGAACTGCAGAATACAATATAGCAATAATGGTCAGTAACTAGGATTGTCTTCATTTGTTTTCTGGATTTGTATTGTTTCTCCCTTCTCTGCATCAGTCTCTTTTAAAATTCCATTCATTATTGCTGCATACCTTCTAGTTTTAGATTTCCTATTCCAATTTTTCATGTCTTTGAAAGTATGGAAGGACTGTCCACACTGTGTATCATAGCAGACATTGGTGGTATGTCTGTTTTGGTGAATCCACTGTTTGTGTCTTGTTCTCCGTTTCTTAAAGAGATGACAAAGTACAGTAATTTCACGACTATAAGCCACAGCAGATTATAAGGCGAACTTCTGGGTGTTAGCAAATTTCCGAACTTTGTCCATATGTAAGGTGCACCAGACTATAATGCACAGGTTTTTTTTGCAGCGAGGTTCTGCGCAACAAAGTAACAAATTAATAACAGAATTGCACCGTTGTGGGGTTTACTGGCAGGTGCTCAATCCGCGAACATTTTTCACAGATTGGCACAGCCTTTCAGTGCAGTCCCAGGAGCCCTCCCTGTGCCGTGGGCCCCAGCACTCCCACCCACCCCCGGTACCGGCTGGCTCGGCTCGCGCCCAGGCCACCGCCTGTCCCCTTGGTGCCTGGGCCGCCGCCACCCCTCCCCCTTATACCCAGACCGCCGCCGCCGGGCTTGTCTTGGCCCAGTGCTGCCCCACCATCGCTGGGGCCGGGTGGACTCAGCTCAGGGCTGCAACAGGCTCGCACTTCCAGGTAGGCAAATTTCCGAACTCTGTCCATATATAAGGCACACTGGACTATAAGGTGCACTTCTGGGTTTGGACCAAAATTTTAGTCAAAAGGGTGTGCCTTATACTCGTGAAATTACTGTACTTTTTGATAATAAAGATTACAAATTTGGTGTTAACTGTGCTTCAAAAACATTTTCTACTTTCTTTAGCTATTTTGGTGTTCCATGGCGGAAGGTAAAAACACCTTTTAAATTTTCAGCCCATGGGACAGAAGTAGGTCAGTTGTCAGTTCACATCCATGTTACTAAGTAGCATACATTTGATTATTCTGTGTGGAGTAAAAACTGAATTGCATGAGCTCTGGCAAAGAACCAAAATCAGGATTATAATTTCATAATCTCACTGTGTTGAGCGTAAGTGTGTCTATTCCTACTGTAAAGCGATAAACTGATGAAAAATGGAACCGTGAACTTTACACCGTGATGAAGAAAAGCCATAAAGAATGGGGTACAAATTTTTTACTTTAAAAATTAAAAATAGGAGGGGAGTCTAGAACTGTTGTTTAATCAGTTGTCTGTCACATATTTGGTACGTTATGGGGAAAAAGGTATTTCAAGTCACTTAATCAGGTTTTGAAGGTCAAGTGCAAGCACCAGCATTTGATTTAGGTGCAGCACAAAGGTTACAGTAATTTCATGATTACAAGCTGCACCTGATTATAAGCCGCATGTCCAGGTGTCAGCAACTGTCTTGGGTTAC
>PYHW01010392.1:2682907-2696926 GCA_013186435.1 Turdus rufiventris | reverse complement strand
GGACCATTGTCCTGTTGTTCAGCTGCAGAAAGTTCGGTTCAGCCTGCACCCCTCCAGGGCGCAGTGTACCGTGATAATACAGCACACAGCCAAGCCCAGCCCATTAGAGCATCCGCCTTGGCCAGACTCAGAGACTTGGCAGCTCCTGCCCAGCACGAGTGGTGGGGGTCTCGGGGTCTCAGCCTCTGACTATGATTGTGAGGCAGAATCAGGCAATCTTTGGACCAACCCTTACAAAGCCCCACTTGATTATAAGCCACACCTCAGGTTCAGACCAAAATTTTAGTCAAAATGGTGCGGCTTATAATCGTGAAATTACTGTATATAGGATTGACTTTTTAATAATAGAACTAACTTGCAGGAAGAAACTTGAGGAAAATCTGTCTGGAGTGAGACTCAGACAGACACATTGGCAAGTATAAGAATGGAAGATCATGGATGTAAAAAGGTGATAGAAGTGTACTGCATGTAAGAGCTTACATGGAAGTTATGCCACTACGTTAGAATAGAAATGCATAAATAATAGAAGCTCCTTGAGGTAGATTAGGAAACAATTATTTCAACTGTGATAAATTGCTGTAGATGACCTGGTAATTCAATTGACCGTGGTAATTGGTGCATCAACTTCTGGAAAAAAAAGCACAGGGAAGGAAAAGAAAAAAAAAAGGAAAAAATCCCAAACAAAACCACAATCTGATCTGCATGATCAGAAAGGAGTATTAAGGCGTATTAATGAACAACAACCTGTATTACTTCAAAAGACATTTCTGCAAGGTGTCCTACAGAATCATTTTCTGTAACTAATGGTGATCGTATGCCAATTTAAATAACAATAAATAAGTTTTTAAAAATACATTATAATTTTTAATGAGTTGACATTTTGTCTTACAAAAAAGACATATCCTGTTGATATTTCACAGGGGTGCAATTAGCACATCTTTACTTGGCTGTGCATGTGAAATGTTAAATGAGGATGGAATGGATTTTCCATCATTTGTCCACATTGGAGGGACACTTTCTCATGTAGTTTGTTCATTTGATGGTCTGGTTGAACAACTTGTCTGGAGAGCTACATAGTCAAGGAATTATTCTTTCCCTTCATTATGTGGAGGCTTTGCAGCAGGGGAGACTTGTATATTTTATTATTCTTTCTTTGCTTACCTTAGATAAATATACCTAACCAATTGCTATACATTCCCTTCATTCCTTCTGTTAATAACCTGATTCCTCCTTGAAGATATCTTAGGACTTGTCATTATGGTTAATCATATTGGTAGCTCTCTGTTCCTATTTTATGTTATTTTGTTTGCCTGACTATGTAATTTTACTTTTCTTTTACTTCACAATTAAGTTTGTCTCATTTTATTCTCTTCCTAGATAAGCTTTTTCCTATTATTATCCCTTTATATTTTTATGTTCCATATCAAAATCAAAATATGTTATAGTCTCTTGTATCAATGCTCACTTACATAACATTCTTTATTGGTTCATGCTCTTCTTTTAGACAGTTTGGCTGATATGTTTTGTCTTGGAGAATTCTAGCATGAAGAAACTTTTCTAATCTCTTCTCATGACTGTAGCTGAAGTACTCCCCTAACTTTGGATCCCTTATTTACCCACAGGCTATGGCGTAGTGCTTAATCTTCATTGTTTTAGCATTTAAACTGTTTTCACTTTAATTTGGGCTTTTTCCAGCTGAACACTTTGGTCCTTTCTTTTTCCTTCACCCAGTAATAGTATGTGATCTGCTATTTATCATTCCCAAGTGTCTAATTAACCCCCCTTATACAGATTTATGCCTCTTTATGTCTGCATTTTCTGCTGCTGATGCTGTCCATAAGCATACATGTGGCTCTCATATTCAGATTTTTGAAGTTTAGGTGTGCAGCACATTCCTGATTTGTACCTGCCACCCTTGGTTTTGCATGTGAGTGAGCTAAAACCAATTGTGTGCTAGAACATTTTATATATAACACTTTTCTGTTTGTCTCAGCCACTATGTGTATTCAGGCTAGGGGTAGCAAGTGCATGAAGTTTTCCCTCCACTCCCAAAGGTAAAGTGCAAATCTTGGTAACTCATATACCTGGATAGATGAAGATTTTTATTTATTTCTATTATGTAGAGAAAGCCCTCATGTTGAACAGAGCTGCTGTAGTGACATAGCCCAAATCTTCTATTCTGCCTTTGGAAAAGAGACTGTTTCAAAGGAAATGTCTTAATAATTATTTTCTTGGAGAATTTGACATTTATGTTGGAAATCAGTCTTTGGTACAGACATAATTTGGGACAGACAGGACTTTCCAATGGCTTGGAAGTTTTGAAATGGTGAAGTTATAATGACATTAACAGCATTTAACAGCATTCCCTCCTCTGAACCTTTGTGTGAGTGTATATATAATAGACAGGACTTTTAGGTGCCTAAAGCTTCTCATCAGGTCACAAAGGAGCTTGGTCTTCTTGATGGTGAAGACTGTTCTATTGTCTATAGCAGAATCAAGTATCTGACTCTTTCAGCCACTGTCTATTTGTATATTACAGGTTACTTATCTACGTTTTTGGGGTGGGGTTTCTGTTTGTTTGTTTGTTTTCCTGGAGTCCCCATCCCTGTAGCTCCTAAAGTCTTCTTTCTATGAATTGTGGTTCAGGTTTGAAGATCTATGGTGTATGGTTCATTGTGATAAGTCTTTTTAATGTCCCCTTCAGTTTAGTTGGAGTGATAGCACTGGCAAACTTTTCTCTGGCATTGTGCTGGTGCACAGAAACTTCTGAAAGAAATAATTTGCTTTTTGCGTCAGTGTACCCAAGATTTATGGTGTAAACCTTGTATATTATACTTAGAAAATATTTAGAGCTCATATGTCTGCTCTTGCCTCCATTTTAGAAACTGGTTTACAAATCCTCATTCTTTCATGGAGGGGCCAGGAAATTATTATCCAGACACAGTCTTCATTGTACCAGGCTGCTCTACTTTAACATTCTTCATCCATACTTGTCAATCCATGGTTTAATTTGGCTTTTTAGACCCCTGTTGTGATCAGTGACATTGCCAGTCTCCTCAGTGTTTAAATAGACCAAGAAAAACCTTTGAAGAAACCTCCTATATTAAGAAATCAGCTAGAGGGTAGAAAGCGGGACAATGGCTCAAGGGAGACAGCATAAGGTTTCCTGAAAAAGAAAGCTGCATGCTTATAATATGTTTCTGTGTAACTGCTGGTTTTAGGTGAATCTGGTGGCAGAACTTTCATTAAATCTTCTTGTGTGATGGGAGCTGAATTTAAACATGATATATAAACTGCTTAGATACAAGCTTCCTATGGCTCTAACAAACAAGTGCGGTATTCTCAGTGATTCTGTTCAAGGCATCCTGCTAAATCAGGGGAAAAAACCAGCAAATTGTGGTGATTAACCCTATTGCTGACATGTCTGTCCTCCAAGAATGACTTTAAATGGCACATTTCAAAAGAATACCTAAAAATTGGCTTCATTCTCCAGAGTTATTCTGCTAAATAACGTGTCACACTCTCCTTCTTACATGGGGTGAATGCTTAAAAGAGGTGCTGAACCTGCTTATGCTTTCTGAAGACAAGCAGCAATATTCCTTGCCGTCTCAAGTGGCAATTTGTTGATGCTTTCAACTATGGTGTGAAAATATTTTGCTTGCAAACCTTTGTGTATCATTAATGAGATCACCTAATTATTAAGTCACACTTAGCATCCTCATAGCATACTCCTGCTTAAAGGATTTTGCAACTGAATGCAAGTTAGGAAAAGGATTTTTTAAAGAAACATTTGCAAATGTAATTCAAGGTTTTAAACTAGCAATTACTGGTATTGTAAAAGAAAGAAACTTGCTTGGGGGTTTGATGGGGTTTTTGTTTGCTTGTTTTTGGGTTTTTAAAATGTTTTTATTGGCAACCTCATGGAAAAAATCTTTGCTCCAATTTTCACTCAATATTCAGTCCCACTGAAGACCTTCTCTTATGACATGATAGCAGCTCTGCAACAAATTATTCTTACTGCCAGTTTGTCACAGATTTTTGACTTGTGTTATATCTTCTTGATGAAAAAAGGCACCAGTTCTAAAACTTCTACTGAAGTTTCATTGTTCAATGTAATATTTTTCATGGTTTTACCCCTCTTTATTAAAATACTTGAATTGTGACATTATCTTTAAACTGAAGAATTTGTAACAGATATCAGAAGTCCAAGTCACAACTCTTGAGATCCTTGTCCCTAGAGTAAATATATTTTTCATCCTGCTGCGAGTCAGACATCGAAGAAGCTAAAAATCACATGCTGAAGTGTAATCGAATTCAGGAAGAAAACTATCACTGTAGTGGGATACTTCTCTTTGATGTAAATATTTAATATGCATGAAGTGCCTTGGCCTTCTCCCAGAGCAGTGCACATGAAGAGGAGTGTTCCTAGTTATTTACCCCAGAGTTTTGGAGAAGCTTGTCTGCACTGTCCACGTAACAATTTGTGCATTCCTGTTCTCCCTGGGCGGAACAAGCAAAAATTATTTCTTGTTTACGTTAGGCTGCAAGATTAAAATTAAAATAAGTGTCAGTGGAAAGGTGATTGATAGTTTTGGTGTGCTCAGGACTGATTAATTTCCTGCAGACCAGGTATAGTTGCTATTACTTCTACTGTGTAGAATGGGACTCTTCATAGCTGCCTGAGGGGCGTGGAGACTTGCATAATATCAATGGCACCTAGGTCTCAAAATGCTCATGGACAAATGGAAAATGAGGGGGAAAAAATTATATATAAGAACCTTCAGATTCCTCCCCTGGAATCTGCAGAAGATGCTCAGATAATGTAGTGGCTTGTATAAGGAGAGAAGTCACCTCTTGGAGCAATAGCTGAGTGAATTAACACTTTTGGAGATCCTTTTTTTTAATCTTCACATAGCTAATCTTATAGGGAAGGAACTGTCCTATGTGAAGTTTGATGACACACAAGGCAATAGAAAAACAGTCCACTGTCATGAATACTGAGAAAGAAGCAATTCTCCTATTTCCTGATATTTCAAGGTGCTCTCAGGATTTAGGTTAATAGTGAGATCGTACCATATAAAAGAGAAAATTACAAAGAGAATAAGTGCTTATATTGTATTATTATTAAGCCAGAGATAAAGTGCAGGTTTTTGTAATTCATTTTTTTAACTTATGCATTCTCTTTGATTATAGAGGCATAATTAAGATGGGTAATTACAAACCCTGTGATTCCTAGTAATATATTCATGCAGTAGTAGCTATAGTGTTCTACAATATCAAGCTCATATGTAAAGCAAATTATCTATTTAGTTGGAATGATATCATTAGGGCTAAATTAAATTCTCTGATAAGCACAACTGTTCATTAGTTGGCTGCACATTATCTAAAAGCCACTTGCATTTCAGCAACAAAGTTGGAATATTATCCTATCCTACATACATTTGATCTCAGAAGCATAATACAGAAGTTTAACTAGATCAGTTGAGACCATTTTAGTTTTCGATTTCCTAATTAACTTGAATTAAATTGCTGCTGACACATCTGTCTTAGAGTTGGTTTCAGTGAGTTTCTGATCTGCTGCAGTCTCTTTCTTAGGCAAAGGTTTATTTCTGAAATGCAAAAAGGAAAAGGAGTTTTCAATAGGCAGTTGGGTGAGCTTCTCTTGAATCAATTTATTTGTGCTGTTTAATTTTAAAATGCACTTTTAATAGTATATGAGGTCCTGAACATGCTGGAGAGGTGCCTTCAGGTATTTAAATCAAAATAAATGAAATATTGACTAAGCTGAACTCAGTAGCTCACTATATTAAACCAAAGACCTACATGCTAATTTCAAACATTGCATTAGTAGGGACTTACTTCAGTTCAAATTAATGTTTAAAATTCTCCATTTTCAATTTATTTGGTGTGAATGTTTTTGTGCAAGGACAAAAACTGAGAGGTGCTGTTACACTAGTCTGAAACCTGCAGGATGATTTTTCTTTAACACTGTGATTTTCTCTGTTATCTTCCAGGTTCTTGGTACTCAATGTAGTTTTTTCATGGCCAGTTTCCAGGGAAAGGTGAGACAGTAAGGTAGTGCTGCTTTGTCCATAGCACAGTAGAAGATGATTCTAACAGTTCTTTTCTTCATAAATTCAAAGTAGATCCTGCCCACCCGCACCTGTTGCAGATAAAGACTGTACCACGGAAATTTCAAAACAGCTATAAAAATAATGGAGCAATAATTCCTTTTTTTATAGTTTTAGTGTTTCATACTAATGGTCTGTGCCACACCCGGATGCAGAATTCCAGGTCAATAAGACAGGACAGGAGTTGAGGTATGTCCTGTCAATCTGAGTAGGAAGGTTCATCCAGAATATTCTAGTTTCCAGTGATTTACTGGGTAAGAAAAACCATCAGGATGGCTGAGCCCAGAGAGTTGTGGTGAGTGGAGTTAAACCCAGCTGGCAGCTGGTCACAAGTGGTGCTCCCCAGGACTTAGTACTGGGGCCAGTCCTGTTTAATAAATTTATCAACAACCTGGACAAAGATTGTGTGCAGCCTCAGTCTGCAGATCACACCAAGTTGGATGGGAGTGCTGGTTTGCTGGAGGGTAGGAAGGCTCTCCAGAGGGATCTGGACAGACTGGATCAATAGACCAAGGTTCAACAAGGTGAAGCGCCAGGTCCTGCACTCAGGTCACAACAACCCCATGCAGGCTGGGGTAGGAGTGGCTGGAAAGCTGCTGGAGGGAAAAGACCTGTGGGTGCTGGTTGACAGCAGCTGAACATGAGCCAGCTGTGCCCAGGTGTCCAGAAAGGCCAATGGCATCCTGACCTGCATCAGCAAGAGTGTGGCCAGCAGGAGCAGGGCAGTGATTTTCCCCCTGTACTCAGCACTGCTGAGGCTGCACCTTGAATCCTGTGTCCAACTCGGGGCCCCTCACTACAAGAAGGACATTGAGGTGCTGGAGCAAGTCCAGAGAAAGGCAATGGAGCTGGGGAAGGGTCTGGAGCACAAGTGTGAGGACAAGTGACTGAGACAGTATAGGTTGCTAAGTCTGAAGAAAGGGAGGCTGAGAGGAGACCTCATTGCTCTCTACAACTACTGAAAGGAGGCTGCGGTGAGGTAGGGATCAGTCTCATCTGCCAGGTGACAGGATAAGACGAAATGACCTCAAGTTGTGCCAGGGAAGCTTTAGATTGGATACTAGACAAAATATCATAATAGAAAGGGGTTTATATATATTTATAGTTTTATAATAATTTAGCATTTTTGCCTTATGCATTGTGAACATGTTTATAGATTGCTTTTCATATTGGTTAAGTCTGCAGATTTGAATATTAGTATTACTTTGCTTCAGTGAGAGCTGGTACATACAAGTGATTGAGGCAAAGAAAAAGACTTTAATTTTATTCTGTTTCTGGCTTTGTCTGATTTAAAGACATATAATAGCTACAGTAGCAAAAGCATTATTGCTTATTTCTCAATAATTCATTGATATTATTATTCATTAACATATACCTGAAGATAATACGTATTGATCTGGTAAATGCGGTCCATTTCTGAGATAATGTTAGAATTCAGGGCCAAGTAGAAAAACTCTTTTTCCTTTAATTAGGCTCAGCTCCTGTTTTAGAATAGTTTGCAATAAAGCAAATTCATTGTAACTGAAAGATGTTTTCACAGTAATAAGCAGAACAGAAGCACCCTTCTACAGTGGTTCAGATTTGTTTGGCACAAATAGCACTGGCCTATAGATATAGTTTTTGAAGTAAAAAGTGTCAGTGCTATGATCCTCCAGGAGCCTCTAGCTTTGAGCTAGATTTCCTGCACCTTTTTAAAAGTGAAGTTTCTAGTCACTGAGATCAAATATAAACTCGAAAAGCAAACTTCTTAAAGGGTAGTGAAAATACAAAGTGGGTTGGAAATTAAATAGGCTTATAAACCTATATCTTTCTCCAGTTCTGGGTTCTTTCAGAGTGAATGCTTTTCTCTAGTCTTCCTTTTGACCCAGTAAAGTGGGGCCTTTCTAAATCACACCAACTGGTATACGATTTAACTTGGGTCCCTAGGAAAAGCCCTATTTTGTCTCCCCCTGAAGGCTGAGTCTGCATGCTCACTGTTTAGATGAGGAGTCTTCTGCTGGGTAAAGACTTCCTGCCAGCTCTTTCCCATATGATAGTATCCTTTCCCCTTGTGCCAGCATCTGTACTTTTTCTTGAGTAGTCTCTCAGAGAGCAAATTTTTTAAACCTTTTTGAGATCCACATGGCCTCCTGCATGCCTTTCCATCTTTAAATCTGAACTTTTGTCCTGTGTACTAGATGTCGGAATTCTGTTGTCAAGTACTGGAGTTCTTATCCCATATGCCAAGGATCCACCTACCCTTAATCTTTTGTTTTCTGACAGCATGCTAACTAGGCCAGAGTTAAATGAACCCCTGATGTGTCTGACACCAGGAACATAGATTATTTTATGGTCAGATGAGTATATGAGAGTAAAAAATTGTGCTGAGGTTTTGTAAGGAAGGCAAAATGCTCTAGCAGCCTTAGAACCCCAGTTTTATTGATGCATTGTCTGCTGGCTAGAGAGCAGCCTGTGAACAAACATAAGGCTAGGAAATGCCAGATCGTAAGAATCAGAATCTTATACAAGAGAAATTCATGAGAAGGACCAGAACAGTCCACAGCCAGAATTTTCATAGCCCTCATCTGAGATCTGGAAGGCCAAGATTAAAGTCTGCCCCAACATGTCAGTCATAAATCTCCCATCTGAAAAAAAAGGTGGAAATAAATAACACTGTGTGGTCTTCATTTTCCCTGAAGTTCTTATCAGAACTGTTCTTTAACTATTTTGTTCTTTTCCCCCTCCTGACTTGCACATTAGTCTGAGGGTTATAGTAAGGAGTACCTTTTGTGCAGTAGACCACAAGGAGAATGTTTCTACTTGATTATTGTGGGCATTAATATGCACTCCAAACATTTCCCGGAGTTGGAGGGCACGGAATAAAAGCCAGGTCCATATTTCAGTGTCTTAGTGTAGTAAGGATTTTTTGCCTCTTGTTTCAAATTTGCAAGGACAACAGCAATAAATGGTGTGCCCAAAAGAAGCAGCTTTCTTCCTTAATAATTCTGGTATTGTTCTCTTTCTTTCTCTTTAAAACTGAATCTTGCAACTACATATGCAAATCAATGTCATAAGAGTAGTATAATCTGCAGGTTAGGCTGACCTGTAGTGTTTTATCGTTGGGGTGGAGGCAGATGTTATAAATCATTAAATATTTAGCATTATGCATTTCAATTGCTAAAAATGTCAATTCCATTCTTACTGCAGTGGTTGTTACCAAATGTGGGAAATATACTTAATAATCATCAAATGTTCAGAGTTTTCTTGGTCCAAATACATGGCATTTGCACCTGACAGGTACAGTGAGAAATGATGCTCAAAAGAAGATAAGAATGTATTAAATGCATTAAACACAAGCTACATCTTAAAATGGCAGATAAGATATAATTGAAAGACAGTTTTAAGTGGAAAGAAATGAGTGAAATATAAGGAATAGACTATCACTCTAGATCATACTTGTTGACCACATTTGAAATTATGGACTATTTAGCATAAGTGTTCACCTAAGTCAAAATTGTCCAACTGAAGTAAGGCCCAGATCCAAAAAACTCCACATGAATGTTTCACTCCCCTCATTCAAAGAATTCAGGCTTGAAAACCGTATTTCTCTATGAACTCTGAGTTGTACCTGTGTGTGTTGGCCCCTGCCCCAATGTGCTGCAGAGCTACAGTTCTCCTTAATTTTATGGATATTTTTGATGTTGCAGACTCACACCAGAGTGAGCAGAGGATGTTTCTACTAGAGATCAAAAATATGGTTGCATTTGCTTAAATGTAGGTATGTAACCTTGACATTTTGTCTAGGTTTTTACCAAAGTTAATCTACACAATAAGACAGAATTCTCATTTAACTAGATCAACTTAATACTTACATTAAGGTCACACATTTAAGTGTTATTTGCTACAACACTTTCCATGTCAAGTACACATTAATAAGATTTATTAGTAGGTAGTAAACAATTTCCATCACTGGGTTCATTAAAGAAAAAAAAATATTTCAAGTGTGAGGGATCATTTCAAGGACAAAGATAAAAACAGTTGGAATCTGGAAGATTCAATTTAGTCTGCATTTCCAAATGTAGGAATGCCCCAGATACTTGTTTGCCTAGTATGTAAGAGATAAAATATCCCCCTTTAAAAGAGACAAAGTGTCTGAGTACTTCATAATAGGAGGCTTCAGTAAACTGAAGCACAAGTCACCAAAGAGACCAAAGGTGAAGCTGATTTTTTGATCTGTGAATTAACTTGTCCAAGTCTGTATGTACAGAGATGAGAGACCCAGTGAAAGCAGGGAGCTGTCTCTCCTCTTGTGCTAAAGCACATCAATATCGCAGGAAGCAGTAGAAGAAAGAGAACCTGCTTTACTGATAGGAGTTCTCTGTCCTACTGTGCTAAGCTCAGATTTCAGATGAGAAAGTGGAAAGATGAAAGCAGATGGTGATCCAATCCAGACAAAGGATTTTGGAGAGGTCATGTCTCCTTAGAGTTGCCATGGTGCCTATTAAGTAAAGATACATCTGAAATGTCGTAATAAAATGCAACAAATTTCTTGAGGAACAGTAAGTTCATAGAAACTCTTTTGTTGTTACAGATTGATTACATTTTGGATTTTTCTACTATTTACAAGAACTCACCAAATAGTCTGCTCAAACAGTTTTTAATGTGATAATTCTCTTAAGTCTTTGTTTTTTCCTGATTGCTGGTTTTTCTTTACATCCAGCACCTATTGTTGGTTCAGCTTGGATGTCTGAAACTTGCAAAGGAAAACACTCAGTGATGGAAAACATGAGCAGCAAATATCCTTGTCCCCATGTGAGCAGGGGCAAAAGTGTATTCACATAAAACTTTCCCAGAAATAAGCCTCTCTTCTTTTAGTAAAGGTAACTTCAAAATAGATAATCAAGTATAGTGCTTTAAAGTGTGCAAATTTATGGAACATTTTAATAACTGGTATTGGGGCAGTCCCAATTTTAGGACTTGGGAGTCTCCTGGGCTGGGTTAAGAATTCTCAGAATGGTAACTCTGAATTTATCTAGTTTGTGCTGTCTACCCACACTTTTAAATCTTACCACTTCTCTCAGGCAAAATCAGAGGTGATTTTCTCTATAATATTCTTTTGGGAGAGGGATGAGAGAAAGCTCACACATTCTGAAAGAATCTGAGCTAAGATGATTAGCATGTGAGACAAAAAGGATGCCTGTGAGTTTTTCCTTTAGTTATGTATTCTTCCTCACAAAAATGGAGTGCACACTATAGAGATTTATATGACTTTTTATTATTAGTTTTACTTGTGTATGCAACCATATCCCTATGGGTAGCATCTATAAATACTCTTTAGTTTTTATACACCTCTGCAATTATTTAATCTGAAAGCACTGGATTTACTCAATTTATGCTAAAGAATGACAGCTGAGGATTTGGCCTGTACTACCTCATTCTGGTTAAGGAAGCTAGATTGATTAAATTGAAGCATTATATTGTCCATTAAACTGTTCCAAAGATATAAAAACTTGAAGTTTTACTTCATCTTTCCAGATGCAAACCAAAGCTTATGCCTATAACAAAACCAAAAGGCAACAAGAAAAGAAACTCTAGTTCATTAAGCATATATTATGCCAATTAAGGGCTGCTACCTTGAAAATTCCATTCAGTTCTGAATTATGCGCTCCAAATATACAGAAGCAGAGTCCATGCTTCACTTTTTATGTTTTCATGGCAATACTAACTGGCACAGCACTGCAGGGTGGTTCAGCTTGTGAAGAGAGAAGCTGAGGTAGGTCAGAACGGGCAGAAAGAACTTCATGGGGCAGAAATGCAGGAAGTTCCCTGGCATCACCTGTAGGGAATGGACTCAAGATTTTGGGGTAAAACTGAGCAGAGTGGAAAACAAAGCAGTTGTAATGTGTGGAAGACGTGAGGCAGCTATTTCGTTTGGAAAATCTGAGGTGATCTCTGAGAGTAGAGACAATGTTTTTTTGTGGCGAAGTCTTTCTCCTTCTCTCTGTCCTTCTCTCTTTTTCTTTCTTCCTTTTTTCTTATTTTCTTGCTCTTTTTCTTTCGCTTTCTCTGTATTAATCTTTATTTCTGTATTTTTATTTCTTTATTAATTCTTTTTCTCTATTCCTTTCTCTCTATATTCCTTCCTTCCTCTCTTTTTCTCTATTTCTTCCTACCTTTTTTTTCTTTTTTCTTTCTTTTTTTTTCTTGCTATCTTCCTTTCTTCCTTTTTCTATCTTTTCCTTTCTTCCTTCCTTTCTTCGTGTTTATCTTTCTTTTCTTTTTTTCTTCTTCTTTTCTCTCTCTTTTTCTTCCTTCCTTCTTTCGTTCCTTACTTCCTCTCTTCCTTTTTTTTTTTTTTTTCTCTTCTTCTCGCTATTTCTTTCTCTCTTCCTCTGGAGAGTGCAGGGCATGCACTGCACTGCATCCCCTGTTCCCTGCTTCACCTGAGACTGCTGCTGGGGGACGGGGAGAGAGAAATCAGGAGTCAAGCTGAGCCTGGGAAGATGAAGGAGTGGGAGAAACATCTTCCAAGCTTTGGTTTTCTTTCTCACTACCTCCTCTTGTCCCAAAGGCAGGCTCCTTACCTGGCGGCCAATTCACACACCCAGGCGAGGTATTTCTATTTCTTATTGTAGTTCGTGCAAAGTAGAGAGCTAGGTGGTAACTCAGAAAAGCATAGCTTTCTAATAAACAAAAGTTTACACAGTTTTCACACTTCCACAAGCAAATTTATATAAGCAAATCAATCACACAGGGCAAATGCCTTGTTGCTGACGGGTCTTGAAGGGCATTGCAGGGGGAGGTGGGTACTGCTCGTGTCGCTGAGGAACCGTGAGGGTGTCTGAGAGACTCACGGGTACCGTGCGTGTAACTGAGCGGGCGGCAGGTGCCGTTTGTTCCGCTGAGGGAACATGAGCATCATTGAGGGGAATGCTGCTTTGCCGCGTGTCTCTGAAGAGACGTGAGGGTGCAGAGGCATCCTGAGGGAGGATGGGGCGGATCCCGCCCAGGGTGTGTGAGTTGGCGCTGGGCTGATGCCGTCTGTGGGGCCAGCGGGAACTCGGAGTCCCTGTCCCCGCCCCTTTCCCCTCAGGAGCCCCGGCGTTTACTCGAACCACGGTGCCGGGCGGGCTCCCAGTGAGCAGCTGGGGTGGCCTTTGGGCCGAGGCACGGAGGACCGATGGGTCGGGCTGGCGCAGCACTGCAGGGTGGTTCAGCTTGTGAAGAGAGAAGCTGAGGTAGGTCAGAGCGGGCAGAAAGAACTTCATGGGGCAGAAATGCAGGAACTTCCCTGGCATCACCTGTAGGGAATGGACTCAAGATTTTGGGGTAAAACTGAGCAGAGTGGAAAACAAAGCAATTGTAATGTGTGGAAGACGTGAGGCAGCTATTTCGTTTGGAAAATCTGAGGTGATCTCTGAGAGCGGGGAAAATATTTCTTCTTGGAAAAGTCTATTTCCCTACCTCTTTCCCTCTCTCACTTCCTCTCTCTCTCTTTCCTTCCCTGTTCCTTTCTTGCTTTATCTTTTTCTTTCCCTTTCTGCCTTTATTACTATCTGTATTTCTGACTTTATTTCTGTATTGCTCTTCTTTCTTACTGTCTCTACTCATTTCTTCCCTTCATCCCCTTTCTTTCTCTCATTCTCTGTCTTTCGTAATTAACGACTTCGGGGCTGAAGTACTTGCACACTTTTTCATAGATCTGATTTTCAATCAAGCTATACTGTAACTCTCCGACTTGTATGCAAGAGAATAAGAATATTTTGTCAAAAGTCATACTGAAAGCAGTACTATCAAATGTTCTTTAGCTTTCTTCGTCATCTGCTCTCGGCGGGTGGTTGGAGGGACCCCCTGTAATCAGGCGGGTATCCCTGGCCTTGCCCTTTCAGAGGTGTGGGGCCAGGAGTCA
>PYHW01010392.1:2624016-2672277 GCA_013186435.1 Turdus rufiventris | reverse complement strand
GGCTTATATTCGTGAAATTACTGTACTATTATTCTGTTATTTTACAATCAAAATAGGTTGGGAGAACGACAAGATCATACTGAACACGTAACAAAATCCTGCTCGTGTAGAATTTTGAAAATCTTGCAAACAGCACCAAAATCTGTGAACTTAGAGTCTCTGCAACTCCTAGTTTGGTTCCCTTGTTTTGTGGAGTTTAAATTAGGTTGAGATCTCACAGAAGAAGTGTTGTATGTATGGGATTTCATTTGCTAGTAAATGTCATTTATTTACTTTTTAAAAATCAAATTAAATTTTCATAATAAATTATGCATTGGAGCTCTATTAAGTTCTTTTCTCTTGCATAAGAATTTTGGGGACTACAAGTACCGGAGGTTTATTTGGAAGTAGGTGCATGACACATGGGATTATTTGTGTTAGGCTCTGAACTGAACAGTTATTAGGCAGAGGATGCACAAAAAAATTACAGACCTGAACTGCAGTCTAGACAGGAGCTGATGGCCTGCTGTATTTTTAGGTTTTTTATGGTATTTTTGCTACCAAAACAAACTAGCATATCTTGGTTTTAATTAGAGGCTGAAGGTTCATCATAGCCTCCAAAAGGGCCTGACCTTGTAGCAAAGTACATGGCTCCAATTTTCTTTCTATCTTGTTACTTTTGTTGTTGCTTTTGTGTTAAGATGGTGGGTTTTCATTGTGATACAAAGCTTCACTTGTAAATGATGCTTCAGAGCCCATGGCTGACCCTATGGCATCAGTGCTTATTAGAGCACCATGTGCAGCTTAATTAAAACAGAAGAAGAAAAAAAAATACTTTCCCTGAAGAATATTGTGCAAGACTGCTCATATTCCTGGAGAAGTTTTAAATTCATCACTACACCTATACACAGGACTGCAAAATACTTTCACTGACCAATCCGAACAGGCGTCTCTCCAGATGAGTGCTCTCCCTCAGAGAGAGAGACCACAGTAGAGAGGAAGCATTCAGGTTTGTACAGACATGGAAAGCTGCACACTTTCTCACAGGGCTCTCAGAATCCAGACCCTTGTGCTCAAGGCTAGCTCTGATGCAGTGTGGCTGTGTTGCTGTGAAGAACTGTGTGAGAACAGGCTGAGAGGAGCCTTTCCATTTTTTGCTCAGGGGTTTTGTTTTTGCTCAACCTCTTGCCTCTGGTTCTTGGCTTGGCTTTGCAGCTGTGCCTGTGGCTGTTCATGGACTTTGCTGATCCAGACCTGGTCCGACTTACTGCCTTTGTGGCTTGATCTCAGGCCTGTTGCATCCCCATGGGCTGGCTCAGTGATCTGGATTCCTGGCTGAGCCTGCTTAATGTCACTGGTCAGTGCACCTCTGCTCTCAGTGTCCAGCATCCTGCAGTACTGCAGTCCTTGTCGATGAGGATGCTGCCCATGCCTGCCTTGCGCCATCCTCAGTCCCTGGCTTGATTCTCTGTAAAAAGCAGCCCACTTGTGTCTCCCTGAAGGAATTGAAGTGTGATTATGCTGGTTTATTGCTGTTGTTCCTTTTGTTAGTGATTCCACATTCAGCCAGAAGAAAGTTTACTGTGCTGCTATAGCTCTGGTTTGTTCTTTTTTCAAATTGTTTCTGAGAACAAGAAGACAGAGTGAATATGAATTCTGATCACGTGTCTTCTTACACAGGGACTAAGACATGGCTGTGTGTATTAGAGAAGGCTCATCCTATTCCTGATTAAATATTCATAATAGTAATTACTTGTTAGCATTACAATACCTCCTGCATCTACCAGCTAAGAGTAATGCTTCATTCTCCTAGGTAGTAAACAAATAAAAGCAACCCAGGGGGAATAAATACACATCAGAGAGGACAGGCAGGATACAAGGAAATAAATAGAGCTGATCAGGGAACAAAATTTTCTGCATTAGAAAAAAACAAAACCAAACCAAGATTTTGTTGAAAACAAAAATATTCCAGTGTTGTCAGAAAATATGTTGCAATTTATTAATTTATTTATTTGTGTAGGAAAATCATTTGAGTGCTCCTGGCTGTAAACCTGCTGCTGAGCCTTTTAGAAGGGCATTTCTGTCACTGCAATAGTTAGCTGCCTGGTTCTCTGCGGTTCATGGCTGTCCTTATTTCTCAAGTGTTGGGCTGCCTGCCAAGGCAGGATGCTGTGTGACCCAGGGAGATGTACAGCCCCTGTGCTGGTAGCTGGGGAACTCAATGTGGCAAACTAGCATTTGCTGTTGTAAAACTTAGCCGTTTTAGTAAGCTGTGGTAAGTCTGTTACGCAAGACTTTAAGGGAAGGTGGTGGTAGGGGCAAAAATATGAGTATCAAGGATACAGATTTTCCCAAGCTCTGTCTTCCTCAAGAAGACAAAGGGCAAAGAAAGAGGACAGAAGGTTCTTTCCCAACTGATGTGTGTATCTGCATTCCACTACAAATAGATTTCAGGATCTTGTGAGACACAGGTACCTACTAGACTTCAGTGGGTATGACGGATGAGTACAGTGACCAGAAATTCCCACCACTGCATATGGGAACTGCCACCACTAGTCAGTGGAGCTGAGAGCAACATTAGGATATAGTTGTCCTTGGTGGTGTATGTGAGCTAAAAAGTAGCTGTAATCCTGCTGTTGTTTCTGAATCTATGGTTTTTTATTTCTCCCAGACTAAAAACGCCTGAGAATGTGAACCATTGCAAATCTAATGTAGTTACTAAAAACAGTTCAGCTTTAGTAAGTAGAGATACTTGCTCATGGAGGATACCTAGTCCTGATATTTTGAAGAATAACTTACTCATCACTCATCATGGACTAGAGTAACTTATGAGGCTACATTGTTCAGAACTGATGATACATCATGAATGTATTTATAATGATTCATCTTGCTTACCTGTCCCATGAAAATGTGAGGCTTCATAAACAGGATGGAAGTGAAGCCATCTGTAAGGAAATGCCTAGGGATTCTGAATTTTTCCAGATCCCACTAAGAGGTGCTGAATCCACAGAGGAAACAAGATCCTATTTAAAAACTGCAGAATATATGCTGAAACTTAAATTCTTGCGAAGTTACTTATGCACCAAGCATGAAGAAAGCTGTGACTGCATCTTTCTCTCATGTTTAATCCATTGTAGACAGTTTAGTTTTCAGGTATGTATTTTTAAAATTTGTTTACAAAAAGTTTTCCATGTTTCACGACTGACTTACTTCTCATTATGTGTGTAGCTGAGAGCTCCAAATCATCTCAAATGATCTTTTGATGTGAATTGCCGGACTCCACTAAAGTCAGTAGAGTGCTACCCATTTACACAGGCCAAACATTCTCCAAGCAATTTGTTTGTCTGATGTGTGAATACTGAAAAGAATAGTAATGTCAATACTCTGTATCTACTGTAGCTTCCATTTTGTTATAGTCATATTCATACAAAAGTATCATGTTGTTCTATAAGACATTTAGAATAGGAAGGATTCTGTCACAAAAATTGCCTTTTAAACTATTTCTGTTCTGTATAGCTTCTCACAGGATTAAAAAATTAACCAGTTATGCAACCACACATTTACAAAAATAGATCAGAGTTTGTGGCCTAATGATAAAATAAATCTAGCTGAGGGCTTACCGATATCAGTTAAAAATGTCCCAAACATCTCACTTGTATGACCCAAAACACTGAATTGTTGTTAAGTCAAATTACTAAGTAAAAGTAGTTCTTTTTTTTTTCTTTAGATGAATATGTAGTATAGATTTGTATCAGGCCAAGGACAGCTTACCTTTCTATAAGTTTCATGAATCTAAAATAGAAAGTTGTCCTAAACTGTATCATGTTTTCATTATTTCAACAGAATTGCATTCATATTTGATCTAGATCTAATGCCTAGTGCACTTCATCACTAATAACTTATGGTTGAAAACAAGGCAGAAACTTTGTAGTGGCATTTTCCTTCAGATTTTTTTACTCCAAACCTTACAGGCAAGAAAGGTTTCACTTGAACTCAGATCTGAACCACAGTTTTTCTTTGAAATGCAGCAAGATCAGATTGATGTGGAAAAACATAGCCATCACATTGTTTGCTTGTTTTTTTGACTGCTAGCAATGGGAATCTTTAAATGCAGTGATTATAAAGGCTTTTTCAATTGTTGATTGCTGGAGACTGAAAAAGGCAAATTATATTGTGTTGCACTGATTTGGGAGGATTAGCAAAAGAAGAACAAGACAATTTTTAGGTTAGTCTAGATGAAAACAAACAAACCTTGGGACAGGACCAATAGAAATTTGAGTGCTTAATTGCTAGGGTTTTTCTAAGAGCACCTTCAAAATCTTTAATTCTTCAGAAAGGATAGAATTGCCTGCCAGGGACATTTGAATGGATTGGAGCCTTCAGAGATCCAAACTTTACAATAGATTAGAACTGCCTGGAAATTCAGTTTTTCCTTTCAGTAGAAAAATGTGATACAGCAATAGTAAGATTTATTAGAATAATCAGTGGTGGGAACATTTTGAAGTGTTTTTCTGTCAAACTCTCTAAGTGACTTAGTTTTAATGATATCTAAAGCACACTGACACATGAGAATTGCCTAAAAAATGCACTTGTGTTTACAACTTGCTTCTAAAATGGATTTTATTGGGAAAGAACAAATGACAGATCCTCTTGCAAAATAGCTTTGTGCTTAGATTGGTGTTGTGTTAATGCATAGATGATGTTCAGTTTCTCACTGTGAAGTGGTTCAAGCACAGTTTCCTCCAAGAATCATGAAAAGTGGGAAAGCCAAGTTTTGGAGTAGGGCACTTGTCTAATCCAGGTAACCTGGAACTATTTTGCTCAGATATCTTTCATAGAGGAGGAGGAGGAGAAGGAAAGGCAATTTTGAGCCTAAAGAGGCTGTGGTCAAAATATCCTTTTAGGATGGAGAACTTTTGGACCCTAGATCTCTTCAAGCTAATCTAAATCTGAAATCTAAGGTCTCTCCCTATAAATTCCTTACCAGTGCATGGCACTGGATCCTTGGTGAATGTGTACTTTCTCTTGTATGTAGGGAAGGGCACTCCCCATCCACAGGAGCCAGAAAGCAATCCCAAAAGCCTTTCACTATGACTGTTCTAAATATTTGGCTGGAGTAGTCCTTCTGCAACATTCTCCAGGATAATCAGGAAAATCCAGGCAGCAACTTTCTACTCTCTATTTCCCTTGAAACTTGCTTAGTCTCTTACAAATTAAACTTGTATAGAAGGAGAGCAGTTTGTCTTTCCACACCTCTGCCTGATCTAACTCCAAATCGCTATCTGTTCAGGTAGAAAAGTTATCAGAGACCAGTGAGATGCATTGTTGTTGGGGTTTTTCTCCTCCAAACAGCCTGAATGAATCTTCTACTGTTTCTTTCACTTATTGACAATTTACACTGTATTTTGAAAACTGTGTCTGTGATGACCGATAACTCAGCATAAAAATTGATTTTCATTGGTATCCCTCTCCCTTTTGTTCATTAGAGTCTTAAGGTCTACTCTGTACCACAATTTTCATGCTTGAAAACAATCTACAAAATCATATGTGCAATTCAGTACTTGTAAAGGATTCTAAATGCTGCTGTAATATCACTCAGGTGATAATGCCTGAGCATTTTGGATAGCTGTGGTCTTTGTGGAAGCGCAGGCTGAGTAGATTGGTGTGGAAGGGGCTGACAGCTGCTCTGTGAGCCAGAGGAGTGAGCTGACAGAAGAAGAAATTGATAAGATTCATGTTTACCTGTGAAAGAAAGAAGGCAGGGTCACTCACATGGGAACCTAGAAAACAGAGACAAACACTGGACATCTGCAGTTGGAAAAACAAAACTATTATCTGGTTGTAGAATTCTTGTAGAATGTCTGCCCAAAAACAGTGACGTTGACTACTTTGTACCGATGAACAGGATGAGCTGTGTTATTGTAACCAATGAATGAAGTAGGCACTGTGTTGAAGAATGTATAAAAAGAGAATGTGGAGCCACAATAAGAGGCTATTTTACCTGTTGCTACGTGTTGCTGTGTGTAGTGTCCATCGTAACAGTGGCAGACTGGTTTTGGTTTTAAGGTCATTGTAGAGATAGATTCTTTTCTTTCCTCTTTTTTTTATTTCCTGTTTTAAAGACTATTTTTCAGCAATTATATAGGACATTATTCAAGCAGGTAGAATACCAGAAATGGCCATGACTCTAGCAACTTCAGATGTCAATTGCAAACGAACCTTATAATTAATAATTCTAAATGCAGTTCGTGACTGTCCTCCAGCATATCTTAACTCATTTATGCTTACCTTCTCTGACTATACTTCTAAATGGGAACTGGCCTATTAAATCTTCAGTCTTCATAATGTGTTTGTTGCTGGGTTGTACAAGAAATCTCCCTTCTGCCTGCCATCTGATAAGTACTTTCTGTCTTCGTGTGGAGTTTTACTTTGCTTGTGTTTCTCATACACATACGCAGCCTGTGGCATCTGTCTTTTCTAATTCCCAATGGAGCTGAGTCTCAGAAAAATCTTGAGTAAGGTACTAAAGTTCTGTTTGTATTAATGAGGATAAATCACACAGATGGCAGCCGAGTCTACAGGAAGAGTATGTTAGTGCTGTTGGTATATCCACAAGTCAGGTGGTCTCTCTTCTGTGTCACTCTCTCTGAGGGTTTTTCTGTGATCTCTCAAGTGAGTTGCCTTTGTAGTGCTTTGTCTATAAAATGAGTGGGAATACTTACCTGCCCATTTTAGGAGGTAAGCATGGGAAGGGAAGAGCAACAATAAAAGGTCAAATAAGCTTTGCTATTGTTGTGGTAATATCTGGAAATCCCAGTCAAGCCTGCAACCTCATGCTGTAAGGTATAATTCAAACATTTAGTGGAAGAAAGTAAGAAGCTTCAAATCAAACTAGGGAAAAAAAAGTGGAGACCATAAAGAGACAGGAAGATTTGAAGATGATGCTGTTGCATTAGGAGATGTTACTGATATAGAAAAGGTTTATTTATCCCTTAAGATTATTAGCAGACAATGGTATAAAGCAAGGGATTATTTTTTTTCCCAAAATAATTTGGTATAAAATCTATAAAATAAAAATGACTTTAACTTTTTTGGAGAAAAATCTACACTTTCTCTTTTGATAATATCATGGTACACAAAATTTTCATTCTCCTCCAAGAAAAATAATTGCTAAAGTCCTAATCATTGTTTCTTATCAGAATTGTAAGAAAATATTTGCAAGTTATTACTGAGTAGCTTGATCAGTATTTAGAATAGGCTGAGTCTTTTTCTGGTTTTCTGATGAGTTCTGTCATTTTGTTGTTATAGAAATTATAGGCTGTCTTAATTCAAATTTTGCAATCTGCCAATATGTCCCATTTAATTAAAAATATGCAATTAATGACTAATGAGCTCATGACTGCCTCAGCTTAGAGACATTGAAACAGGAGATTTCTCTATTGAGAAATATTCTCAACATATGGACAGAGTTTAGGATTTTGGGATACTGAAACAGAGCATCTTAAAGTGTGAATATTAAAGTGTTTGTGGCTTATTTCAGATGATGTACTCAACATAAAAAGAGGTCTCTGTTTTGTCAGTCACCAAAAGCACAGGTGGCAATGCCACTACAGATATCTCTCTCCCAGCAGAGCTTATCATTCATCTTAGCAAATTCAGTAGAACTGCTGAGGAAAATGCATCCTACTTTTACCAAGGCAGGAGTTCAGAAACCACTTCCATAAATTAGTGTCTAAAGAGTCGAACTGTGGTTTTGCTGCCTACAGCACACACTTTGGATGCTCTAATAGACACACTAGAAATATCACATGAAATCATGAAAGGTTTGTTAGTGTGTCTGAGTTGAGAGATAGAAGTTCCTCATTATACTATGGAAAATTCAGTATTTTGATGTTTCCTGACCTGCTTGGTTTTGTAGTGCTCTTCAATATGCTGCCGTCTTCCCATGCCACAGACACAGCTTGAGGAGGAAGGGTGTGTTTATCATCCCCTTGTGTTGCAAGGATTGGACAGAACAATGCTGTGGTCAGCAGAGCTCAGAATGTGGCCTGTGTCCCACAGATGAGTCAGAGCTGTCGATAGCCTAAGCTGACTTGGAGCCTGTGGCTTTGCAGTGAAAGTGGAATCTCAGTTTAGGAGAGAGCTCCCAGTTTTTGCATTTGAAGCCTGTTGGAGCGGGGAGTGGTATATTAGAAATTTGTGAGTGGTCATGTTAATAAGGAAACCTTCTGGTTTTTAACTTGAAAAACCAACCCTTTCAGTATGGTTTTAGATTAATTTTGTTCTTAAGTCATGCAGAGGCTTCTTTATAGACACCCCGAGCAGTTTATAAATTTCTGCTGCCCCTGGATAGCAGGATTTAAGAGATCTGAAATCACAGGTAGAACACAAGTGAACAGCTTCTGTGAAACACCTCAAATACTCTACATTGCTAAAAATAAGGGGATTTTAATATTCTTCACAGAAACATACAGACCATTATGGATTTTATATAGAATATTTTCATGTACTTATGAACCCTATAGAAAGTTGCCTGATCCTTCCAGTATTATGGCGACCCAATTAACATAATGTTTATGCACAAAAGGCTGTAAAAACAGAAGTACTGATATGTTTTTTCTTATTTCAGCCCATGTAACTACAGTAATTTCACGACTATAAGCCGCACCCTTTTGACTGAAATTTTGGCCTGAAACTGGAAGTGCACCTTATCTGATGGACAAAGTTCAGAAATTTGCAAACCCGGAAGTGAGAGCTACGAGCTGCGGGGAGAGTCGGCAAGGCTGCGGCTGCCAGGTGGAGGCGGGGCAGAGGGGCGGCAGCCACAGCCTGGCCCCGTGGTGGCGGCACAGAGGGGCGGCGGGCACAACCCGGCCCCAGGGAGGCGGCACGGAGCAACGGCGGGTATGCCCTGATCCCGCTCCTGCCGGGTACAGGCGGGCCCAGGCGCCCATGGCTCCCGGGTTGAGGCGGGGCCTCAGCCAGCAACCACACAGGGGGCGCTTGGGGCAGAACCTCGCTGCAAAAAAAAAGTGCGCTCTATAGTCTGGTGCTCCTTATATGATCTACAAAGTTGCGAATTTTGCCGACTCCCAGGGGGTGTGCCTTATAGTCCAGTGTGCCTTATGGTCGTGAAATTACTGTAATCAAAATGAACACTTCTAGCTTGCGCTGGCAAGTTTAATCTATAGATAAGAATTTTGAAAATCGATGTACTATTCCTGGAAACAGCATTTGCTTTGTGACATGATAGAAATACGTCAAAATGACAAATTCTCTATATAGAAAAAAAAAAAAATCAGTATCTAGGAGAGAAAAATGTAGTATATGTGTCTGATTTATTTGCCTGTAGGATGATTACTGGAAATGGCAATCAGGTAAACATGCATCTGCAATAGTCTATAGTTTGCACCCTCATCACTTTTTCTCCCAGAAGAAACTGTATCTTTAAAATATCCCTTGTGTGATTAAGTTCTATTTCTGTTTCAGGCTGAAGTTATGTACTTGATACCCACTGATAGCAATGTGTTCCTGCAGAGCAGATGTCTTCATGAGGTGTATCTGTAGGTGTCTGTCTGTGCTCCTGAATGCGGCCTAATCAGAGCTCACCTCAGTGTTTTGGGGGCTTAACCTTTAATGTCACCTCTCTGATGCCCTGTCTCTGTGGAAACAATCACAAGATGCCTGCCAAATATTTACAGAAATCTGACGACCATAAGGCGCACCAGACTATAAGGTGCACCTCTGGGAGTCAGCAAATTTCACAACTTTGTACATTATATAAGGCACACCGGACTGTAAGGCGCACTTTTTTTTGCCGCGAAGATCCGTACTGTGCACAGCAAAGTAACTAATTAGTAACAGAATCCCGCAATCATGGAATTTACTGGCAGGTGCTCAATTTGCAAACATTTTTCACAGATTGGTGTAGCCTTTAAACGCAGCCCCAAGCGTCCTCCCCATGCATGGGGCCCGGCACTCCTGCCCGCCCCCGGCTGGTGAGGCGGGGCTCAGGGCGGCTGCGGCTCGCAGCTACCACGGTTCAGTGCGGCCATAACTCACACCTCGGGGTTGCCATGGCTCACGGCGCTTCGGGGCGGCTCAGGGCCACCCGCGGCTCAGGACTATCTGCAGCTCGGAGTGGTGCAGCGCTGCCCACTCCCTCTCTCTCTGTGCAGCTCCTGCTGGCCAGGGGCTGCTGGCTCCCTCTCTCGCTGTGCGGCTGCTGTTGGCTGGGGACTGACCGGTACTGCCCAGCCCACGCAGCTACTGCTGGCCGGGTGCTGCGCGCTGCCTCTCTCCCTATGTGGCTGCTGCTGGCCGGGAGCTGGCCGCTTGGCCTTGCAGCTCGGCGCTCCCGTGGCACCGCCCCCCCTTGCGGCTCAGCTCACAGCTCGCACTTTTTTTTTTGCAGTGAGGAGCTGTGCCACATGCAACAAAGTAGCGAATTACTGACAGGTGCTCAGTTTGCAAACATTTTTCACAGATTGGCGCAGCCTTTAAACGCAGCCCCAAGCGCCCTCCCCGTGTGCAGGCCCCGGCACTCCAGCCTGCCCCGGGCACCAGCTGGCGAGGCAAGGCTCGGGGTGGCAGTGGCTCGTGGCTTCTGTGGCAGCCTTCTCCCTCCCTCCCAGTGCCGCCCAGGCACTCCGGCAGCCCCCTGGTGCTCCAGGAGCCCCGTTCCCTTCTGGCACTCCAGGAGCCCTGCGCTACCCCGGCGGTCTGGGTGCCCCATGTGGCGCCGGGAACTCTGCGCTGCCCCGCGCTCCAGGTGCCCCAATGCTTGCGGGCTCACCCCATGCCGCCCCTGCTGTGATGCCAGCAGTTTTCCCCCTTTGCCCGGGCTGCGCCACAGGGCTTTCCCCGCCATGCCTGGGCTGCACCACTGCCACCAGCTTTCCCCCCCGTGCCGGTACTGCCCCGATGCTGTTGGGTTCGCCCCAGCCCAGTGCTGCCCCAGCTCGGCGCTGCCCTGATGCCACCTCCGGGCGGGCTCTGCTTGGCTCGGAACTGTTGCGGGCTCGCACTTCCGGGTTGGCAAATTCCGCAACTTTGTCCTTTATATAAGGCGCACCGGACTATAAGGCGCACTTCCGGGTTCAGGCCAAAATTTTAGACAAAAGGGTGCGCCTTATTGTTGTGAAATTACTGTAATCTGACAGTAGACATTCAGTATATTTAGAGGTATTTTTTTATGGTATCAATTCTGCTTACCACTTCAATCCACTCATCTGTTCACCAGCCTTTTAGTCCTGAAAAATGGAGTGTCTTTAAAAAAAACACCCACAAATAAAAAAAAAAACAGTTTAATTACCTTTGAACAAGAAGATAAAATTCACTAGACAAACTTGCCAGCATTCACAGACCCTAAATGTCAGAATGGCTTTAAAGTCTCTAGACTGCCAGACTTCTGGAATTTTTCAAAGTAGTTTTAAAAAAAAACAAGTTTAAAAAACCCCCAAAAGTCCCAAACCTCAAGCCAGCCAACAAACCAAGCAAAAAAAATTCAAAAACAAAGTCCCAGATAAAAAATACCTGTGCCCTCCCACCCTCCTACAATAACATAAGGAGCAGAGAAGAAATAAACAAATGTGTTTGATCACAATGATAGTGGTGTGTAGCTGAGCTAATTTGGTTTTCATTGATCTCTGAGGATAACCAGATTGGTTTTCAGCAAATAGTGTATGGCTAGTTGTTTTGCTTGGACTTGTGCATGTTGGCAACACCAAAACACAATTCAGCTCTTTTCTAGACCTAGTTTTAGACCGTGCTGTGCCTTGTGATAAGGCACAAGAACTGGGATAAGACTACAAGGCTTTTATTTACAAGACTGAAACTTCATAAAAAATGGAATCCCTTGAGTGTCTAATCCAGTCACTGGAAACAGACACACACAGACGTTGCTTGTTTGACTGGAGTTAAATTTGTTTTCTTTTTGTAGTATTCATTACCTTGTCACTTACACTGACAGGTAGTTTTGACCTTTGCCTGGCTTTGGGGACATGGTGCCTTTCCTGTATTTCCCAAGTCTCATGAATATTTGGGAGGAGTATTAATAAAGCTGGCATCTCATATTCTGAGGACAAACTGATACTTTTGCCATAGTGCTTCTTCTAGTTCCTACAACTGTTTGTACTTAAACAGAACATTTGTATAGTTATTATTTTAAATCTAATTTTGAGAATCTTTTTCCCATTCTAAAAGGAGTTTGAGAAGTGCTTTCTTACCCACAGAAGGAATAAGAAGAGTGGTGCTCATACCACTTTGTCTATTGAAATGTATCCTTTTCTTCTAGGAATAGTGTCTTAATTCTCCTAGGCTTTTTTATGTGTTGATCCATGGTTGTAGTTTGCAGGCAGCAAAATGAAGGTGGAAAAAAATTAATAATTTATCATAAATCAGGCTCTTTCAGGAGCATCTGAATTCACAATGAATAATAAAGCCAAGGTCATATAGTTTAGCTTTGATAACAAAAGTCCATTTTTAAATGCTAATTAACCCCCCAAGTGTACATTTAAAAAAAAAATTTTAAATCTCTAATCATTTCACTTTGAAGTGGCATTTTCTATTGAAGAAAAATAAAAAAATAAAGGAAACTATCCAGCCTCTTACATTTGTCTGGAAGAGACCAAACAGCTGATTAAAAGAATGAACTCTATGTGTAAAAGAAAAATTTAATGACATCTCATGAACAATTAAAAAGACCATTTGCATTCTTCTAAGTCTATTAAAAAAAGGGGGGGAGAGTTTCACTATAATCACATGCTGTGAAGGGATAGAAAAAGGAACATTAAATGCTTTTCATGATTCCTCCTGAACCTTCTGATAGCACAACAGGAGGCTTATTAGCATGCACATTGCTATGACCTGGTTTACTACAGCTTTGCATTTAGGCAGGTGTTTTAAAACAGGTGTACAAATTTGTATTTTCATTTTTTCTTTCTCAGAACTCCGATTGAAATCAAAGACAAGTTGTGGAGCCTGTATATCTGTTCTTTCCATAGAGATTTTTTGGCCTCTTGGATACAGCAGATGACTTTAGATCTTGCTCAAATGTATAAGCCTTTTGAAAGCTAGAAGAAAAGTGAGTTGTCAGTCTCTAAGGGAAATTAATTTCCTTTTTCAGTGGGTGAATGTGCAGGGAATTTGGTGTGTCACTCAAACCCCAAAATTTATCAAGCATCAATTGATGTTGTGTTGTAGCTCCAGTAACAGCTATGGCATGACTGAGAACTCCATATTAATTTTGATTTCTCTGACTTTCTCCATCTGTAAAAACAGTATTGTCTGATGTGAAAAGGGCTTGGAGGGGAAGCAACTGGCCATGCAACTCGTTACAGCTGCAGAGACCAATGGGAACACCTACACCTACGAGTATCTGAATGAGATATGAATGTGTTGTGCCCACAAATCTTAAAACTGAAAAAATACCTAATATTCCTACAATAATCTCTTAGGTACCTGTAAATCTAATTGTTCTAATCTAAAGCAAGTGAAGAGACATAAACAAACTCAGAGCCTTGGGAATTTCTAGGAATCTTGTTTTACCCTGGATGCTCATTCTCACACAGTTCAATGACCATCTCTAAGTAGCTCTTTTTTTTGGGAACAGTTTGTTCTGAAGAGTCAGACCCTCCCTGTGAGACCCTGCCCCTCCACTTTTTAGTCATTTTCCAAATAAGCCAACAGAATCAGCTCTGGGAAAAACTACAGAAAGGCCATGTTTGACATTGCATAGAGTGCTGGTTCTGATCAGATACAATTCAGATTCAGGTTGATTTGGGAGCATAAACTTCCTCACTACCTCCAGAAAAATTTCAATATATTGCTTGGTTAAGCCTTTCTTTGTCCTTCTTTTTCCCCCTTTCTCTCTGTGGTTTGTTGGTTTTTTCTTTAAATAGGAAAATGATTGTTCAAGCTGAAAAGCAACCTGTAATTCTTATGCAAGCATGCAGGGAAGGCACAAGAGCAGCCTTCAAGGGATTAGAAGTGTCGAACTGTGCAACTCTAAATGGTGCTCATCTAATTGATGCTTTACTTAGCAGGGGAGGAGAAAACTACAGCAAATAGTCAGTGGTTATTTTGCTTTCAGAAAGAACACTGTCACAGACATCTTCCTACAAATGCCACATCAGTTGCTAACAAGTTGTTCTGGGAGAGCCTTCTTGCTGATTTATGTGCTGCCACACAATTCTTTCCCAGTCACTGTGAGCATGCGGTATTTCCTTTAATTTATTATGAAAGAATTGCCTTGAATGTGGACAAGTGAGCCAGTTAAGCAGCACACTTTTTGATCCAGGGAGCACAGGAAATTAACTTCATGTCTTGTATATGAAACAATGCAAAACCAGGTTATTTACTGACTGAGTTGTAGAATTGCTAATAGCTGCCTATCATACATGCAATCAGGAGGGCATGGAGGGCATGTTGCAGTACCAAGCATGTCCCTCTGCTTTTACAGAGAAAGAAGTGTGTAGGCAAGGCACTAAATTGGGAGTCAAGGGACACAGGTTCAGCTCCTGGTTCTCTTGCAGAACTTTTTGGACGTTAAGCAAGTCACTTCTCTGCCTCACTGTGGTACTCTCAAATAAAACAGATGCTTGGTAGAGGAGTGGGTAATGTATAGGGAGTGGGAGCTGCTGTGGGGAATCTAGAAGTTGTTGAAAATTATGTATTAAGAAAGCTGACATCAGTATCAGCTGCAGCACTGGGCAAGAATACCTGCCACATGCAGGCAGATGTTTTCTTAGAAGACAAGATGTGTCTGGGGCTGTTTACTGTGAACAGCACCTGAGATGTTTTGGGACATTTTGGAAGAGTAAGAATAATTCATATCTGGTTCCAGGGCAGGCAAAGATGGCCCATAATTTTGAGTGGTGACCCTGCATAACTAGGTAAACCCAGCATGTCCCATTGTACCTTTGATGCTATATTCACCTGCATCACTGCACTTGGGGAGCAGGCTCCTTAGTCAAGCACAGATGTGTACTATAGACTAGCAGTGGCAGCACTGGACTTGGTGTTAGGAAACAAGGAGGCAACAAAGCTTGACACTTTTATGATTTGGAATGACAGCGTCTAATTTTATGTCCTGTTTTTTCTTTCCACATGAAATGAGTGCTTTTCTTTTTTGGGGGAATTAATGGGGTTTTTTGCAGAGCAGAGCTAAGGGAACTCTAGCCAAGATATGTAATCAGTACCACATGTCATTAATAATAAATAACAAGGAAAGTTGTTCCTCGTTTAACCCATTCAATCCACTGAAATGTTCAAGTAAGTTCTTGTGATATTAAAATCATAGATATTCATGATGCAAGCAAGCTTTTTTTCTCCTCACCTTTTATTGTGTGAGCATTTAAATTTATGCTTCTGGTGGCTTTATTACAGGATTTCTTGAAGGAGGATTCCTGCTGCTATGTGGATGTCACCTTTTACAAGTGACAGAAAGATTAAGTAAAATGCTGTACAGGGTAATTATAACAAGGCTATTGGCAGCCTGTAACAGTGTAAATGACACAACTAATTTTGGTGTTCAGACATAATGTATGTGGCAAGTTTTACCTGTAGTTGTACTTTCTACAAGTGATATTGTCTCCAGAGGCATGTGCTGTATATCATTTTGACCATGAGTCCATCATAAACTGAGCATAGCCTTTCTACAGGATGTCTTCAGAGTGTGAGAAGCTGTCCTGTGACATCCACTTCAATTACAATTAATTGTGTCACTTCTTGGAGATCTTGTCTCACTGCATAGATTTTTTTTTTTTTAATTCATATTGGATGTTTTTGTCTGATCTTCTGTGAATTTTCTCTGCTAAGAAAAATAATGAAATAATATACTATACTTCATGGTCTGGAGAGAATTTTTGACAGTTATTCTGTACTTACCCCTGTGAGATTAATCAGATTCTAGTTATACATATGTTCACTTACTCCATCCTGATATGCCCTTGACTTTCTCATAAGTGATATTGCAGTCATTCTGGTTTGAAAAACAAAACACCAGCAAAGCATAATAATGGAATGAAAATCTCCACTGTGAGTGCTTTGCTTGCCCTGTTCTGTTCTTCCACACACAAACTCTTTCAAAGCAATTAACTGTCATAGAGTCAAAGCAGCTAATGAAGCTTTCTTCACCAGTGTTGCCTCATTGACCAGAGACTCAAAAGCCCACGTGTAGTGTCAAGGATGAGCTGAGTCATAGAGAACTATGCATGCAGTGTGCATCCTTCATGTAAAGATGAACCTCTTAAACTTGTTTGCTTTTATTAATAGCATCTGGAGTCAAGGAATTTTGCAGATGGCTTTTAATAACCTACAAAGCTTTTTTTTTTTAATTCTGAAAAAGCAAATTATTTATTTTAAAATGCAAGCAGATTACACATATGGAAAAACAGATCTTTTAAGTGTTGCTTTTTTTCTCTTTAACTTTGAACTGCATGGGAAAATATTTTTTTCTCTTCAGGTCCAGACAGCATCACCTGGGAAATCCAAAATTAATTACTTTTGAACATGAAGTAGCCATTTATATCTGTGCAAACTGGCTTTAAAATGTTGTTGTTGTAATTTTCCAGTATTTCATACCTGCTAGAAGGACTGCAACAGGAGAAAGAGGCCAAATGGACAGTGAAGACGTTTTCAGCTAAATCTAGGCTTGCCCTTGAGAGGAGAGACCGAGGTTTGCAGGGTTTGGTATTTCTGGAGGGTTGGGATAGTTCTTGCTTCCACATCAACTCACTAGAGAAGATAATATTTCTATATTCAAATCTGGAGTGTCTAGAGACTAAGGCTGTTGAAGACTTATTGTTGTGTGCTATTTCAATTAGCCTAATTGAGGAAAAACTGCCATATTTTTCTTAATAACCATGACCATATTTTGACATTTAATTAGACTAGGCAGGATAATGAATATTACAGGGAGCTTGTCAGGGTCATGCCTGAGACATGTTTTGAGACTGTTGTTTTGTTCCAATGAGACTCTTAAGGTATGATCCTGATGGATGTTCGCCTGTGGCATGCCCTGGCCAACGCCTATGAGGTGCTTTTAGAAGCAGTAATGAAGAGAGATTGCTGTGGTTTTCAGAGTTCTACCCTGTGCATAATGGAGGTGACAGCTTGGATGAAGGAAATCTACTGAAATTCAAGCAGATTCATGCTAAGTTTATGAACTGGGAGAAGACACTACCTACGTGTTCATATCCATTCATTTGAATAGATACTCCCTGTTGTCTGTTGTTCAAGCTGTGCTCCCTGTAGGCCAAGGCAATTAATATTTGCCATCTCACTTTCTCTTAAGCAAAAGCTGTGGTTTTTTATGTCAGTGGTGGAGGTCTCTGACACCTCATTTTAAGAAGGAGATTAAGATCTGTCTAGATCTCTCCTACAACTTTTCAACAAGGTGGTATAGCTATATAACTTATGCCTGAAGTCCTGTTTGAAATTGTTTCCCCTTTGGTGATTTTGCTTAGAGAGGAAAACAACCTTCTGCATCTATCAGACTATTGTATCATTCCTTTCTCTCACAGGTACAGAAGTGTTGGTCTGTCCCTTAGCTAATGCCCAGCTCTGTTTCCATGGCACTGTACACATGTACAATTTGTCTTGGCTATTACATGTGGCTCCCTCCCTCTTATTTCTCCATTTCCAGCCTTCCCAAAGTAAGCTGGAAGGTTCATATTGGACCTACAGAGTCACAATATCCTGTGGAGGTTTATAATGTGGGGCTCTCCTTAATGTGACTGAAATTTTTAAAACATCCATTACGTCTCTTATGAATCCTGGCTTCCACTTCAGGTTTCAACAAAAACTCCAAAACAAATCTAAGTTGTATCTTTGCCTCATATAGTGAAGGTGAGTTATTTTCACTCAGAGAGGATGCAAAAACTGTAACAGGTTGAAAGATTACAATGAATTTTTAAAGTAGCTTTTACTGCACCTCTCATTCCTTTCATAGCTGAATTAATAAAAACCTAGCAGTATTTGATATTATACTTGCTTTATGTGTAATTATAGTGTTAGGTCATCCCATGGCATTTTCTTAGAAGAAAATAGCTTATTTCATTAAATCTGGAAAATGAAACCTTTTAAAATTGTTAAAATAATTGAAGAATTTAAATTTAATTGTTATTCCATGAATAAAAGGAAGTCAAACATATATGGCAATTTATTTAAATGGAATTAAAATCACAATATGCAATTCATTTCTCTACCATTCCTTTCTGTGTTGTGAATGTCCGTTTTTTCCTACATTGACATGAAAGACAGCAAGCAAGAGAGAGAGGAAGAACAAACCCTGTGTTTAAATCTGAGACATTGTACTTGACTTTCATGCATTTTTTTAATAAATTAAGTAGCTCTGGGCAGGGAAAGCTTTTACCTTCAAATTGCATCTAAACTACTCCATAAAATGGTTAAGTGACAAACCAGTACAAGAGAACTGAGGTCAGGAAAAACAACTGGTAGCACACTGAAATCCCAGTGCCTTATAAAATGTAAGTAAAACCAAAACAATCCTTGGAAGGTACAGGTCCCCCAGACTTGAACATCTTGTCATTTATGTGGGCTGTAGTTTTGTCCAGCCTTTAGCAAAGGTCTCATGGAATAGGAATGAACTAGAAGAAAAAGGAAATTAAGGACAGACAGTTGATTTTATGGGAAAACCAACCAGTGGGAGGAGCTCTCAGTGACAGCTGAGAGCTTAAAAATTGCTTGTGAAAACACCAGAAAGACCTGTTGAGCAGAGCATCCCAGGGAGAACTCAGAGAACATCCACCAAGGGGATTTCTGCTGCTTTAGTGCACTTGTGCAACTGAGCTGTACCTTTGACTTGAGCTCAGAGCAAGCTGGCAGTGCTAGTCTTTGTGCTCATGTTCACTCACAGAACAGGTTCACTTATCTTCATATCCTGTATTTCTGATCACCAGTCATTCAGACTGAGACACCAGCTACACGTACCATTTCCTGTGAAAGATCATGCATATGAATTTCATTTTGATGTGTCAGGACTCACTGGGGGACAGAGTCAATGAATTTCAATTACCTTGCTGTGTAAGCACAGTTAATGTTTTTAAAAACACACCCTATAACAAAACACAAAAACATAACCAACCAAACAAAAAATATTCCTCACTACTTGCATTTTCAGTAGTCAGGCTACCGTTATATCATGATAGATGCAGAACAGATTACTTATGGAAAAGTAACACTCATTTCCAAATGTACCTTTCTACGGAAGTGGGATGAAAGTCTGTCTGGATGTTTGTTTCAAAAAAGAAAATACTTTTTTTATATATGGAAAAAATACCGTTAACCAAGTCAGTATTTTTGAATCATAAAGGTACTAATGACAGCAAAGTTAGAAGGACAAACAAATGTAATGAGCAACACAAACCAGAAATCTGAACTACAGCAGTCAAAGCAAATAGTAAAAAAATGAAACTGTCTGATTGAGTTTAGCCTTCTACACTTCAAATAATTTCTTGTCCACCTTTTCTCTGTAAGCTGTGGTAAAAGCTTACTTAAATCATCCCTGCTGTCATCAATCCTGTTTTCAACAGTGCTGTTGGAAAGATGTACTACCAGTAATCAATTAGAAAACACTACTGCTTTAATAGTGCCATGGCCCATGAAACAACAGTGCCATATCAAGACTACCTTCTCCTTCTTAGTGCCCTTGATACCAAAGATGACCCCTAAGAGGAACAAAACAGTGAAGTAACCTTCTGTGTGTGCCTCATTTTCTTTTTCTGAGAACTGTATTAACATAGTTCTGAAAATCTAAAGGAAGCAGAAGAAAATGAATGTCTGGCTTTCTCTGTGACCTACCTAAGTGTATGTAACTAACTGGAAATTCTGTTTCAGCCCTTTCTTAGTTGGCTAAGTGCAAGTTCTAATTAGCAAATTCTCTAGTAAGTTAAATAAAGAGAATCCTTATAGTATACATTCTAGGAAAGGCAGGAGAGAGGGCAAAAATACTACTAGGCATTGCTTCACGGCATTAGTTTTCTATGGTTTACCTAATAAGTGCTGATTTTTATTCAGATTATGTTTTGTCACCACTGCTTTTCAGGGCACTCAGTGCAAAGGGGTCCAGCTCCCTCGATGAGGACTCTTAGTATGATGCAACACACATTGCTTAGCTCAAATTTCATGAGAATGCATCCTGGGGGCTGGAGAGAATTGCATAAATTTAGGTATGATTCATGCTGCTTATTAACTAAATGCTTCAAGTGTTGCCAGTTAAAGTGGCCGTGTTTCAGTCTGCAAGTTTATATATCAGACTCCAGTAAACTGTAATTGATCTGGGTCATGGATGCCCATTCATGGATGTGACATTCTAAAGCAAGATTATTGCAAATGGCAAGGTGATGAAGTATGCAGTTGCCCGTGAAAAAAAAGCAGACTTTTAACACTACAACTATTAGGCTGTGAGGTTTTTTTCACACTGCCTGAACAGTTCCATTATTGGGCTTCTGGTTTGTTTTTGACAGCAATATTAGCATAACTCATCATATCCATGATGACATGATGAGCTGTCACACCTATTTCACTGAAAAGCTTGAATACATACATGCATTTCAGAATCAAATTTTGCATGCTTATCAAGGTGTTCATTTGTTCCTGTCATAGTTAGGTTAGATTCCGCTGAATTATATTTTGCTGAACAACTCTTTGCTTAGTAGACTCAGAAAATTTTTCTTTGTATTGCCACCACAGAGCATGCTCCCTCCCCTACCACTTGCTGGGGATATTCTAGCCTCATCCTGCGAGGTCTGAGGCCAAGGTTTTGAAACAGAACAGAGTTTCCCATGCAGGTGGAAGCAGAGCAAACCAGCACTGTAATTTGGCAAGGTTTTCAGTAACATTTACGTTTATACAGTTTCCTTTTACTGCAAACTTTGTATGGTGATGCTATTTAAATTACTGTTAAAATGCTTTTGCCAGCATGGATTTTCCATACTTATTTTAGACTATGGCAGTGTTATTGTGCTTGGTTTTGATGAAAACACTTTGACCAACAACTAATCATATAAGGAGATCAGAGAAAGTAGGGAAGTGAGGTTTCCTGTCTTTCATGTGAAAGAAACAAAACAGAACAACAACAACAACAACAACAACAACAACAACAACAAAACAAACAAACAAACAAAAAAAACCACCAGAAAGGACCTTGGCATCTAGACTGCAAAATTATAAGAAAATGTAGGTAGGTGTGCAAGGTGCACAGCTTCAGGAGGAATTTCTGTCAAAGGACTCTTCAGAACAAACACTGACCTGAAAGATGGTCACAAAGAAAATAAATGTTGCAACAGGGAAGTCTTGAACCAACACAAATTAACTGGATCCACCTTGGGAAGCCTTTCTTTTTTGTTGAGGAAATTGAAAGGAGATTTCTATATATAAAATAAATTAAGGGGACTCATTTTGTTTTAATAAATCTGTACTTCCTGCTTTCATCCATGGATGTCAGACAAGAAGGGGAGGCAATTTTAAGCAATGAGAGAGTTTACCTAATCATCTCTAATATCTAGCTTTATCCTTAGAGAGAAACTGACTGTGTTCAGAAATGGTTACTTCTCTTTATCCCTATATGAATAATTTCCTCTCAGATATCTAGAAAAGTTGAAAATAAACAGTATATATTTGCAGAAGGGGAAACAACTTTGGTAATGTGCAAGAGGGAGTTTTAAGAAACAGCACTGGACATTGGGGAAACGAGCTGGCAGGAGATTTAATGGACTTGGTAGCAGGTGCTCCAGGAAGCTCACATGAGCAATCTAAATGCAAAAGAAGCTCTCAGATTAAAAGGTGGTGCTTGTTCTTTGTTTAAATTGTAGGCCTAGACACTGTTGGCTCCGTCAAGGGCATCATCTGCATACCCTCTCACTTCCAGCAAAGCTGGCAGAGAAGATACATGGCAATACATCAGATTCAGTGGGACAATTTGGTATGCAGGGAATATAGAATGGAAGAAAGAAGCCGAGTGGAATTCACATAGGTAAGAAGCACAGGGTGAGGGTGACATTAGGCTCAACAGATTTGGAAAGAATGTGGTTCTGGGCAAAGGCTGTGTGGAAAGAACTGGGAAACAAAACTTAAAAAGGAATGGGAAGGAAAAAACTAGGTGCCTGGTAGTAACCCTGTAAAAGTAGGAAGAAACCCACAGCTGCATATTTGACAACATGGCTCTGAACCAGAAAAGAAAGGCAAGATGACAAAACTGTGTCTATTCCTTCAGAGATTGCTCCAGCTGCAGACACTGAACTTCTCAAAGAGTTGCACCATTTACAGAAGTGACAGGAGATATGTGTGGCAAATGAAAGGGTTTCCACCCTGCCTTTGAGTCTTTACAGATGGATTAGGGAACACAGGGTGCAGTTTCTGGTCTTTGACATTTTGGTTGCTTTTTAAATTTGTGGATATTCCATCAAAACCTTCTCTACTTAGGAGTAATTTGAGAAAGCAGTCAATTAGCACTTCCTGTTGGTAACATAAGTGTGTGCTTTCAAGAACAACCTGTGAGAAGATGGATAAAGATGTATGTGGAATATGCTGTATGTTAAACCATGTGTAAGGACACACTTTAAAATGTTCCTTTTAGAATATTTAACAGTTCTGCTTATTCAGTGAAAATTATTTGAGAAAACCTGACTGCATAAGATTAACACGTTTTTTCTCTTATTCTTTTCTTCTCATTCTTTTTCTTTCCTGGGAGCAATGGAATTGACAGTCTGTAATTTGGAAATAACATATGCACGATTTCAGCTCTCACAAGTCACTGTTTTAATGCTTTTGCAATAGTGAATTGATCTGTGTAGTTCAGCCTGAAAGTTTGGGAAAGTGGGTTTTCTCTGCACCTAGTTGCTTAAGGATTTGTTCCAGTGATTTTAAAATAAATGTACTTGGCTGCAGGAATAATTGAATCCCAGAGTACTTCTTATTTCTTGGGATGTTGTTTCCTCTTAATTATATTGGACAATGAAAGGTATAGCTCATATTAATTTTAATTTATTATTTTAAAGGTAAAATGAAAATTGTGATATAAACCTCTTTTGTGCTTCCACATATGGCCTCTAGAGGGAAGTAGTCTTTCAGAGCTATAGAAAACAGAGAATATTTCACTTCTTTGTCAAAGCGTGCTCCTCATAATAATCATAATTATCCACTGGCAATGCAGAGGGATGCTAGAACTCATTGTATCATTCAATCAATAAAATGCTGCGCTCAAAATTTTCAAGCCAGTTTGTTCTTAAAAGTGTCACACAAGCATTTCTATTTGCGTTTCATTATGGTATAAACTGTATAACTGGACCATATGTTCAGTTAAAAGTAGGATTTTTTCTGAAATTTTCCATGCTATCTTAGAAATAAGGAACAATAGAATAAATATTTTTGTTTCCTTGGCGATTAGGAGATCTCATAGGTCTTAGAACTTTACAAAGCTGAGATCTTCAGTCTTTCAAAATGCTTTTTTTATTTTATCTGTGCATAGCTCATGAAAGTGTATGCTATGCATATTTGCAATATAAATGCCATTTAATTTAATACTGTAGTACTGTAATACTGTAGACTGCAGTCATTTCTAAAGATACGTAGCTAGGAAGACCAGGCAATCTTGGATCGCAGTGTTTAAACCTTTTAGTCAAGTAGAGAATTGGTCCAGTGGATACAAATTTAGTTTGACTTGATTAACAGTCAAAAGTTTAGTGCTCCAGTTCCAGCAAGATCTGCAAGGAAAAGGAGGGAGAACCCCATTCCAGTGCTATCCATATCTTCCCTATTACTTGACATAGTCATTGATTAAATTGCTGTTCTTCAGAGCAGAAATTTCAGCCACAAACCTTCCTTTCCAGATGACCATTCTAATCAATAGTCTACTTTGTCAAGCTCTTTCTTGTACTATCTGTAGTACAAGACACCAAGAATTCTCTTCTGTTTGTAAGAAAATTCTCAGGAGGATGGATTGTGTGCCACCAACACGTACAGCCACCAGATAGTGAAGCCAAGCTAATGGACCTTGAAAGAAGTATGTGTCTTTGCAACCTGAGAAAAATTTATTTCAGGTCCTACTTCTCCCAAAGAAGTTCTACTCACAGACCTTTTATGTAAAATGACTTTTGTTTTCCCTAAAGTTCTTACTTGCCTGGGTTGGTGTTGTTTTTGGGGTTTTTTTTTTAAGTGGTTGCAATTACTGGGTTATCTGCAGAAGTCTGATCCAGAAGGCATGTTTTGAGAATGAGTCTTCCTTCAGAACATCTAGGAATAGGAACCTTGAATTTCTTCAGTCTGATAAAGGATAATAGAATGAGATGGATAACAAATTTTACCATGTATTCAAGGCCAGAGCACATCCAGACACAGATGGAAGCATAGATTTAAACACCTGCCTGCAGAACCTGAAAATCAAAATTCAAGACTCCTATGGTGTCTGGATCAAGAAGTCATAATTTGTAAGGATTATATCTGTATTCTGATTAATCCTGACCAGAATTTTTCTAAATATACTCAATTAGATACAGCCAAAATGAAAGTCTGGGGTTTGATCTGAAGGAGAGCAATTTAAAACATTTTATTTGTGCAGAATGTGACATTTGTTGCTGCTTTGGGAAAAAATAACATATTAATAGCAAAACAGTATGAGAAACAGGTCTAATTTCTTGCAATAATTATCAGTTTAAATTTAAAGAGTCTGAAATATTTGGAGCTGGACAAATATTCTTAACTAATGTGCTGTGTTATTGGCAAAAACTTTACTATCATCTTTTCCATAGAGAGTCTATTTTACTGTTAAAACTAGACTGTGTTTTTCTTTCATAGCAGCTTGTGTAGAAGCTCTTTAAAATGCAAATAGATTTGATGATGATGCACTATTATGAGCTACCCACCACAACTGCACTTCCACTTACCAAAATTATCACATGACTTTTATTCCTGCAAGAGGAGGGAGACTTACACAAGTACTGCATACCAGCCTCTTTGGATACTTGCCCTATTCATGCATTACTTGCCTACTGAGCTGATTAAGCCGCTTCATTTATTCACATGACAATACAATTGGTCTTGGACAACAGTGGGTTTATCTTTCTGTGTTCCTGAGGTCTCTAGTGCTTTTCCAGATCATGCTGCACAATTTCCATCTGCCTGTAAATTGGGGTGGATGCTGCACTGCCACTAAGGGCTGACAAGCACAACCTGGGGACCCTGCTGCAAGGGCAGCATTGGGAATCTTGGAGCAAGAGCAGCAGACCCTTTCTAGCCTTCTTGCCAGAGCATCCTGTTTCTGATCTGAAGGGTGATGAATTCACAGGTGTTTAAGGCTGGAAGGTATAATACCACTAGGAGTTATGTAAAAGACAAGGATTTTTTTACCCGGCATAAGTAAAATAAAGAGTAAATAGTAGAAGCATAATTTGTCGTAGATGTTCACTCATGTTGATTAACTGGGTGGATGTGTGTGGGATTTACTGCTTTGCTTACAGGTTAATTGTTCCATTGTAAACCTGAGGAGAGAGCGGAAGAAGGGATGAAGGGGAGGAGAGATCCCAACAGAGATGGCACTGTGGCCCTAGGAGAGCCCTGTGAGGCTGGTGGATGTGCCCTGAAGGAATAGCAGGGAGGGTCTATTATGGACTGAGCATAAACCTCATACCTTGTCTCCCTGCACTGCTCAAGGGAGAAGAGATAGAGAGCTGGAAGTGAAGAAGTGATATTGAGCCTGAGAAAGCAAATGGCTGGAGGGTGCAAAGGTGTTTAATTTCTTCTCTTTGTTTCTGACCACCTGAATCTATTTAGCTGACAATAAATTAGCTTTCCCTAGGTTGAGTCTGTTTCGGTAAGGGATCTCCCTGTCTTTGTTTTGATACACAAACTTTTACATCTCATTTTCTCCCCCTGTCCTGTTGAGGAAGGAAAGCAAGAGAGCAGCTGGGTGGGCACCATGGAGACAGCTGAGGTCAGCCCACAGCAGCACGTCTGCATTTGTGCAGCATCAGCACTGACACCCAGTTTTGTATGCTCACTCTCACTAACCACTGAAAATTTTGAGCTTTCAAGCATCAGCTTATGGCAATTTCAGGTAATACTACTGTTTATTGGTTTGCTATGTGGCATAATTTAGTACACTCAATTATGTTACTGGCATGGTAAAAAGTATGCACAGGTTTTATATGCATTTCCTAGTAACAAATATTGCCCTTATGATTCCCCTCACTCCTCAAAAAACATGTCACAAGGAAAATGTGAAATTTAGCAATCCATTCCAATTTAGGAGCTGCTAGCAGTAGTTAAGGTTGATGTTTGGAACTATAAATTGCCACACATTGATGGTAGCTAGTAATTTTATTTATTTTTCCTGGTGAAGCTTCCTGTTGTGTTTAAACTGTTGTAATCTTTAGAAGTGCACACAGAATCTGTCTTGCTGTAAAATTGCAAGACACACTGAGCCATCATCACATGGAGGAATAGCAAGTTTCTACTTTTTCTGCTTCAAATAGTAATTAAACTACATATGTGGGAAATTTTGTGGGGGAATTTGGTTTATGTTTTTTGTCTAGAAGAAGAACAGCAGTTATCACTGTCTCCAGCAGTGCTATGTGAGGAGTTCAAGAGAAAAAAGAGAGCTAAGCCTGCAACATGATCTCCAAATAGAGATTTACTAAATGAATTGTTCAAATTAAATGAAACAGTTTTGTAGGCCCTTAGGAAATGCTAATATAGAAGCAGTCATACATGAGAAAAAAATCCATAGTTGGTCTGGAGACCAGGGACGAGGCTGAGCACCTTGAAAAAGCAGGTCATATGATTGAAGTCAGCAGAATCTGGGGTGTTTCCTTCTGTTCTCAATTTGATTTGACACAAATGCTTTCTAATTTCTGCATTTAAAATTGAAAGACTTACCTGTGGAAGAGCCTGGGCTTTTTCCAGTTATTTCTTTCTTCAAAGTCATGCTCAGTGTGAGTCAGGCTAGCTGGTATCTGGTCTGGAACTTCTACCCTGATTACAAAGAGAATCAAACCCAGGTCCTTAATGTCATTGGAAAAAGAACAAACCCAGAGTGTGCATTTCTAAAGGTGATGCAGTGCTGTCCAGAAAATTCAATTTTTTGTTTTTTGGGTTTTTTTTGGTTCAAGACTTCAGTTAAATAAGACCATTCCTTAGAAGTTATTATGTTAATCTGTGTATTTGCACTGTGTGCATACAGTCCTCCTGCTGAAAATTTGAGTTCTTTGCTGTACCTCTGTATAGGTACAAGAGAGTCTGTTAGAACAGAGACATCTGCAGGAGCATGGGGTTCAACAGCTCTTTATTTAATTAAAGATGTATGTAATAAATAAAATACTTTGCTCCTCTCATGTTACTTCTGAATTTGTTTTTTATATCTCCAGCAATATACCTAGAAATTTCTGGATACTGCTCGAAGAAAAGGAATGCCTGGATTAAAGGTAATTCAGTATAAATGACAGTGTTCATCTGCAGGAACTTCAGTAACAGAGATTAGAAATTTATATCAGATTTGTCAGCTCTATCAGGGCCAGTGGCATGAATTGCCCCTTCCAATTGAACAGTATGTAATCCTTTGAGTTGAGCAATTAAGACAGGCCTTACTGGTGCATTGTTTCTCTATATTGTCCAGCTTTTTTTTCCTTGTTCTGTTTTAAGAAAGATGAAATTAATAATTTGAACACAAAATGTGAACATCTTTACCACTGGTGTCCACCTCCTGAATCAATGTTTCTGAATATTTCAGCTGAAGTTTAGGTAACAAACTCTTTACTTTTATTTTCGTGTAAATCTGAGTTGGTTTTAAGAGCAGAATTTATCAGAATAGAAGAGAGATAGATAGATAGATAGATAGATAGATAGATAGATAGATAGACAGACAGATAGACAGATAGATAGACAGATAGATCAAATATGTGTTTGATTTTTAAAAGCAGGATTTTCCTCAACTATACCATATGAAACACAGGTGACTGGCCCATTTCCTGTGTGGAGTCCTCTCACCCTATGAAGAAAGGGAAAAGGGAAGATAATGACTCCCCCCCTCTGATGGTGTGGAAACCCAGGATATTCCCTTGGCTTCCCTGGAACCTGGGCAAGGGGCCTCAGCATTGACAGAAGAAAGTGTTTGACAGCAGTCCTGTAAAGTACAGTCCTAATATTGCCTCTGGGAATTTGAGAAATTATTTCCTGCAGCCTGACACGAGGGTCAAGGAGATGTATGCAGGCACTGACAGACACAGGTAAATTCTCTTAAAGTGAGTCCTGTAGAACCATGTCACTGTGAGAGTGTTAGGGAGGGAATCATTACAAATGTGAGCTCACAGCCTTGATGTAGTTTTTCTTGGCTTCCTGAAGTCAATCATCCCCACTGAAGTTCTATTTGTAGCTCCTAATTGTTGACCTTACCCTCACAGCTTTAATGGCTAACAGTTTTTCTAATCCCTCCTCTAAATATTATTACAAGAAAGTATTTCTAAAGCACCAAATGAAACAATACAAAGCACAAAAGAGGGAATTGTCACCCTGAATGTCCAGCTAATTTCCTTAATGATGCTTCTTGTACTGTTTCAGAATGAGCTTTTTTTCTTCAAAAAAGAAACCCAAGTATTTGTTTCAGACTTTCATTCCTCTGATCACTGTTTAAGGCATTGCTAGATTTTATCTTAGTGCCTCTGACAAAAACTGGTGAGTACTAGCTTTTTGTATTGTCAGCTGACCTCAGAACTCAGAATGACAGCAAGGACTCAAATTTCAAAAATAATTGAAAGAGGTGATGTTATTTTTTGATAGTTTTTCAGTATGCTCAATCCAGTTATTCCAATTGAAGGCACAGAAGATGCAGACTTTACTGAAGGAATCTTTGACCTTGAGGAAATAAGCACAGAAAGAGTACAAAAGTCCCTCAGTTACAGCTGATGCAAGATGAAGATCCAAATTATGTAGACTGTGCTGTTATCTTCAGATAACCCATCTTTTATTTTCCTTGAGAATCATCATTTAATTGGCCACACTGCCTTGAGGAGGTGAATGAAGGCAGGCAGGTATAACAAATAATGTTTGTATTGGGAAGTGGGGAGACGTGACAAAAGAAAGTAATGGGTGTAAGACAAAGGAAGAGGGTGAAACAGAAGGATAAGGGTTTATTTCAGTGTTTTTGCAGATATTTTTGGGGTTGGGACACTTGGAATAATAACTCAGACAAATCTGCACATGCTAGCTTCCAAAAAACATGACCAATGTTTGCTGCTTTTTTTTTTTTCCTTCTTAATACCTGTTATTTAAAAAAGGAGCAGATGCAGAAGGATTCAATGGATTGCTGTTCCCTGGACATAGAACAGTCATNTTTTTTTTTTTTTTTTTTTTTTTTATTCTTTCTGCTATGATAGCTATTCCTGTTCAATGTGTGACTGATAGCTACTAATAATTAACTGCAATTTTAGCAAAAAGGGAAAATGTAAATGTGGTGGTTTGTATAAATTTCCTGAAAGAGTTCCTGTCTGGACCTGGGCGGCCTCCTTTGGACCTGACAAAGACCAATCGGTGTCTGATTTGCAATACTGATGCACTGTTACACCAATGAGGAAGTTTGTGCGCCTTTGTGAAACACACATGTAAAGATGAAAAGCCCCAGAAATCTCTCTTTCCTTTCTGGCCTCTCAGAGGATAACTAGTCTGGCTGGAGCCAGGCCCCAGGTGGCTGGGGCCAGGCTGGGGAGGTGAGGCTCTTCGGCCGCTGAGATGATGGCTGCTTCCCCCTGCCCCCCAGCATGGCCAAAATGCTGCTGCTGCTGCTAACACCCCAGGAGAGCAGCTCCAGGCTGCCAGGCCCACCCTGCCATAGTTCCAGCAAGAGCCCCCTCGCCACTCCCTGCTCTGACACAGCCATGGCCAAGCACTGGGAGCAGCTCTGGGCAGTGATTGCCCTGCTGGGCTGCCCTGGAATGGAATTCAGCCAGAGCAATACAACACCTGGCTGGGCCCCTGCTAAGATCCTAGCTTTCCCCAGAGTGGCTGCCAAAGAATGATCCATGGTAAACAGCTCCAGTCAGCACCTGGAAGGGATCTCATGACCATCTGCAGGCCCGGGCAAGATATTAACTCTTTTACTGCCCAGAATGAGACTTGCAGACACTTTGTTCTCTCTCCTGAGTGAAAGAAAAGGACTGAGATGAAGATACACGCAGAAACAGCAAGGAAACACTGATGTCACACGAAAGGATGAAGTCAGGTTCCAGATGGAAAGGATTGATGATGTCTCACTCTTAGACTGAAATTTCTCTTTTTTAAGCTGTGCAGAAGAGATTCTTGTTTCCCTCTAACTCATAGAAATGCATTATGGGATGGATGAAATGTTCTAACTGTAGATACAAGTAGAGGCATTTGTGTTAAAGTAATCAGATGTTGAAATGTCTGTGATTCCCATGAGAAGTTTGAACAGAGAGGGCAGAAGACCCCTCCTTCCCCTCAGGGAAGAGAAGAAGAAAGTTTTCAAAGATGAAGAAAGTTTTTGTTTGAACTGTTACAATCCTTAAAGTGTGCTGCATAAGTTGACATGGTCCTCAATAACAATTGTGGGAAAACTGTGTGTTGAGGAAGGGATTTTTACCCAGTGATCAGATTTCCAATCTCCCGAGCAGCTGATGACTGTGACATCAATGCTACAAGAAAACTGTTTCTTGTGGAGAAAACCTCCATAGACTGAAGAGAAATCTCCTCTCCCAAGAAAATTAGTGAAATTCTGTTGTTAGAGATGGTAAACTGATTGATGTGTTTTTGTACATTGTCACTGTGAAAGAAAAGAGGTTGTGGGGGGAGGAGAAGTGTTCTGAAGGTTTTGTTCCAATTCTTATTATTTTTTTCTTACAGTTTCTAGTAATAACATCCTTTCCTTGTACCCTTTAAAGTTTGAGCCTGTTTTGCTTTCCTCTTATCTCACAGCAGGAAATGAGTACATCATTCTAGTGGGTGCACTGGCAATTTAGCCAGCGCTAGACCCACGGCAGTAATTGGTGTTGCCTGGGAAATCTCAAATCGGCGAACCCCAAACCACAACGCCAAACAAGGTCATAGAATAGTAGAATGGTTTGGGGTGGAAGGGACCTTAAAGATCATCTAGCCCCAAGCCCCCTGCCATGGGCAGGGACATTTTCCACTAGACCACATTACTCAAGGCCTTGTCCAACCTGGCCTTGAACACTTACAGAGATGGAGCATCCACAATCTCCCTGGGTCACCTGTTCCAGTGTCTCACCACCCTCACAGTAAAGATGTTCTTCCTAATATCTAAGCTAAATTTGCCCTCCTTCGATTTGTGTCCATTACTCCTTATCCTATCACTGCAGTTACTGATGAAGGGTCTCTCTCTCTCTGGCTTCCTTGTAGGCCCCCTTCAGATACTGGAAGTTTGCTATGAGGTGTCCATGTAACCTTCTGAACAGCCCCAACTCCGACTGCCTTCGTAAGGGAGGTGCTCCAGTCCTCTTGTCAGCTTTGTGTCCCTCCCAAAGTTCAATGTCCTTTTATGCTGGGGACCCCACAGTTGGATGCAGCACTCCAGGTGCAGAGTAGAGGGGGAGAATCACCTCCTTTACCTGCTGGTCATGTCCCTTTGGATGCAGCCCAGAGTTCCATTGGCTTTCTGGACTGGAAGCTCACACTGCCAGATTCGTCATTCATGATTTTGATTTTCCTTTGTGAAGCCACATTGGTTGTTACCAACCACCTTTTTATTTTCCATGCACCTCAGTCTAGTTTCTAGGAGTGCCTGCTCCATGATCTTGCCTAGCACAAGGTGAGACTGACCAGTCTGTAGTTCCCCAGGTCTTCTGCTTTCCCCTTTTTAAAAATGGGAATTTTATTTCCCCTTTTCCAGTCATCATGGACTTAAGCTGGCTGCCACAGTTTTTCAGAAATGATAGACAGTAGCTTAGCAATCTTGTCTGCCAGTTCCCTCAGGACCTGCAGATGACTCTTACCAGGTCCCATGGACTTGCACACATTCAGATTCTTTAGATGGTCTCAAACCTGATCCTTCCAAAAGTGATCTTAGGGTCTTCATTCTCCCAGTTCCTGCATTTGCCTGTCCTAACTGGGCTGGAGCGGCTAGAGCACTTGCCATGGAAGACTGAGGCATAGAAGTCACTGAGAGCCTCTTTGTCTTTTTTGGGACATTTTTGCCCCATTTTCTCCTTGTTGGGATGCATTTCTTCCCAAGATACCCAAATGAGAAAAAAACTGTAGGAGGATAATAAGGGTGAGAGACAGAATGGCAAGGAGAGTAGCCTGAACAGGCAAGTCTACCTAAATAACAGTTATTCCTTTTTCCTAACAATTTACCGTGTGACAATAAATCACTCAGTTTTTCCTGTCTTATGGTAACATTTGAGACATTTCTTTCTCCACTGTCTTCCGTCAGCCACAGAAGAAAGGATACTCTGCTTTTTGGAGCCCATAAAGTAAATGATAGTAGAATGTTTTGTGGTTATGTTTTTAATGAAGGATTTAGAAAAGCAATTCTTTCTAGTATTATATTTGCTCATTAGATCTTAGATGGGACTGTTTGCCTTTTTGAATACTTCTGGCCAGTTTATGCATCTGTGATACTTTACAAGACTTTTGTCATAAATATCATTGGAGTTTTGGTATGCTTGCCAAAAACTTTCTGTTCTAGTTAGAGCTAAGTAGCTTTGGAAAGCTCCAGAACTTTGTTAGAAAAGTTTCAAAGTGAGGATGTGTGCTTAAAGCATACTAGCTCTTTAAACACTGTTGACCCCTTTGTTGGTTATTCCATCTAACATTTTTTTCCCATTAGACAATGCCAATTCCATGAAATCAGAGATTTTACATAAGGCTGGGAGTGCGGAAGGGACAAAGGGTTCTGATCACAGCTGAGCTGCATCTTCTGAGGCTTTAGTATCCTCCTGAATGAAACAAAAAAGTAACTCCCCTTAGAAAAATGAAAGATAAACCATGTTAAAGGGAATGTGTATCTCTAATTCTCCTCATCTTTACCAAGTGGTACGTAAGTTGAGAGTTCAGAGTTCCCCTCTAGAGTGAAAATTATGCATTTCTAGTCATCTGACTGCAAGTCAGTGATGAGTGCTTACAACGAAAGGACAAAATCTCTCTTAAACAAAAGGATGATAGGCTGATAGTATTGCAAAATGAAGGGTCACAACAATCTAGTAATAATTCCTTTTTTTAATTTGAAAGCCTAAAATAGTTAGACACATCTTGCCCTCATTTGTACCTGTGCAAATCCCGTTATTTCCAACAAGGCTTTACAAAAAAGACAAAACTTATCCTTTGAAAATTAAGAAATGAACACATAATGAGAAAGAAATTGGTTGCCTTCCATTTCCCAGGGTATTCATTTTTCACTGATGAAAATTTTCTACAGTTTTTTATTTTCAGTCGATGCAGGATTAGAATCTGGACCACAGGCTGTAGCTACCCTGTTGCAGGAAACACAGTCCATTTGGTTATATTTAGGTGCTTTGTTTGGTACTAGTTTCTTACAGTCCTGGAAACTGGGAAACATATTAATGTCCTCAAAATGCAGGAGATGTCCAAGTTGATATTTTGGTTTCCATTCTTTGCTGAAATATAAAGATAATTGCATGTATAGATATTGCTCCTAGGAGAATCTGGGACAGTATTTCAGTCTGGGATTGAACTGAAACTGAACATCCTAGTTTCAGTTTTGGCATACAGTTTCAATAGGATAATGTGAGACTCCTGTTATTTTTAAGTACAGCCAGCTGTGACTAGCCAAAAAATTAGCTGGATCTGATAAGTACACTGAAGCTCTGAATGAACACCTCCCCTAGCTCCAGTGAAGGGAATAGAAATTACAGGTGCACAGTATCTTATGGATAAGACCCTACTGGGCAATTTGTGCACTCACTTATGCTAGTGTGGAATCCCTAAAGAAAATTTAATGCTCTGAATTCACATTACATTGAGCAAAGGGGCTGATTAATAGTACACAGAAGGGCAGTGCTTCAGATTTAAGGGACCAAAGCATCACACACACAAAAAAAAGCAAGAAAAAAAATATCCCAAAACCCAATCAAACAAAAACCCAAACAAACAAACAAACAAACAAATTAAAAAACCCATGCCAGAATAGACATTCCAGCATTTTGGGTGTGACAGCTGTGCTTTTTTGAAATCATGCAAACACTTAACGTGACTTTGTGGTATTTTTTCAAGTTATAATTTCACCTTCACTCTTATTACAGCCCTACAAAAGAAAGGACAGTCTTCTATCTACAAAAAATATTCTCTCTAAATAGCAATTACTTCTTTGCATTGAATTCTTAACACTGTATCATATAATTGCTGAAAGAGACTGAAAAGTTTTTAACATATTTGTAAGCAAATATAATACAACTGTCTTTTGAAGAAAAATGTATTTCACTAATATTAGTAATTGCATGTTTATTACAGCTTTCTCTGCCAAGATAAGGAGGAAAATTGTACACAGCCTAGTTTTGAATTACCAAATGCTGAACAATCTTTTTTTCCTGTCTATCATAATTTTGCCTAAAATTAGAGTTCAATTTGCAGTTTAATTCTTCCATCTGCATAATTTTGCTATGAAGTGAAATTCCAAATGTTCTGTGGTGAAGCTTTTTACTTCTTCTGGTTTTTTTCTTATTTTTGTGTTGTGTTATTGATATTTTTTGATATAAGCTTACAAAAAGAGCTAAGTAAATACTTTACTGTGAAGAGCAGTAGGGCTCATCAACAGGAACCATAAACTGAGGCTCACTGTAGTCATGTAAACATTGAGGAAATGTTGACCTTGAGATAACACTTTTTTTCTCTAAATGTGGAGCTTTAAAAGTAAAATACAGTGTACCACAGTATTTATTGTCTCTACTGTACAAATCCATGATAAGAGACTAGTATAATTAACTTCTGAAGTTTCAGTGCAAATGAAAATTCTCAGACAGGTTTTCCATAGTGCTTTAACTGTATTTTGAAGGTTATTTTCTTTGACACCACAATTGTTAGCTATGGGATATTTTTGCTTTTTATTCACATATTTTATATTTTTCTTTAATGTAAAGTGTGTTACTTGTGGTATTTTAAATCAGATTGCTTTTGTAGTAAAACAGGAAGGGATGGTGTAAATCCTGTAATTTATTTACTTCAAACTTGTCCTCCTGTAAGGGTCAACAGACCTGAAATACTCTTACGAAAAGTTTCAGTGTAAGTACCCACGCTTCTGGGAGACAGGTCTTTGTTTTGTCCAATTCTTCCTAATACAGTAAGACTCTGTGGCACTCAAGAATCTGATAAAGTTGAGAAGGAAAGGATTTGAATTGGGAAGGTAGCCTCAAAGTCACCTATAACCCATTTCTCTCCAGCTTACTAATTCTTTCATATTTTGAATAGTATTTATCTAAAGTGTATGCAACGAGAACTCTCTTTATCTACCCAGAGTGCTTTGTGGAGATTATCAAGGAAATGGTTTTTTCTTATAAAAATTTTGGAAAATAGGGTAAACATTTAGTAGAACATACCATACTGTTGTACTTTATTATACTTGGTATTTATAATGGTGGTAATAAAAAGAATGTGAAACTACCTGAAGACAATATAACATCCACCAAAACTTTCACTTTCAAATGGCATCACAATATACATATTTTTTTCAATATTGAACAGGAAAGACTATTTTAAGCTTTGTATGTTATCAAAACCGCTAAAATAATTTTAAAGTGCATTCGTAATAAAGGTTGTATTTAAAGACCATTATTATTATATTACTGAAAGGTTATTTATCTCCAAGAGTTCAAAATATGAGCAAGTGTGAGCAACATGTATCCCAGATGTTGAGCAAATGCTTTGATTAGCAGCTGTATATTGATAAATAGTCCCTGAGGTAATTTCATATCCTGGGGGATAAATGCCCAGTGAAACAGAATAAATCATATTAGGGAATCATTTATCTGCCAACCATTAGCACACAGCAGTTTCTGAAGCTGCAATCTGGAGTTAACTTGGTGTAAATCAGCTTATTAACTTATACAAATGTTTGCAAACAGTTTTAATACCATTCCTGCATGTTTCCTCTAAGAGTGGTGAATTCGGTGGTCTCATTTCTAAATCTTTTGCTGTATCACTGTAGCTGGGAGAGAATTGGTGTGGTGGCCAACTAAAGAACCTGCAACAGTGATGATGAGGTATGGGCATACTGCATGCTGTAGTTGGGATTTTAGCACAGTGTATTACTTGACTGTATGTGCACTGTTATGCAATATAATACTTTTTTTTTTTTTTTTAATTTCTGATCACTTCACTAGAGATGCTTGTGGCAGAAAAAGAATGTCACTCTACTAATTTCTCAGCATCTTTTAGTCTTGAATGACTTGTAAAGACACAGAAAATCTTGGCAAATGTGAAAGCTAAATTACATGTTCTGAAGATATAAGTTTAAAAACTACATGAAATTATGTAGAAATGTATAGCTTTGGTATGAAAAAATTCACAGTTTGTTGATTTTTTGAAATAGGAAGATAATTTCTCATCTATTTGACTTAGAGTTATCAATATAGTTATTACTGCAGATTTTTAGTATAATTACTTTTTTCTGTTGTTCCTAGATGGTGTCTGTCTTTTCCATGAGAAGATTCCATTTAAATTGTGCAAGATATAGAATTCAAACAGATTCAACAAGCCATTAACAAAACAGTGTGTGGGAGGTACAGAAAAACATTTTTTATTCATTTTGAAAATTTACAGGGCTATTATGTGTCTCTAAACCCTTCAGCTATTTTGTACATTTCTCTGAAATTATATTTTCCTGCAGTTGGTGCCTACAATTGTGCCATTGAAGGGTCCTTGGCTTATTCTTTGAGGAGATGAGGGCATGCACTGGCTATGCGAAGTCACAAATCCACAACAGAGGTAACTTTGCATTGCTTGCAGGACCCAGAACGTGTTTTACACTCTGATACGAGATCTGCTGTGACAGTACGGCTGATGCACTGAGGAGGAGATGTGTTCATATTACACATTGGAATTAAACCAAGGTATTGCAATTAGCCAGACCTTAGCAAAGACTACAGAACTTTGAAATCAATATATTCATTAAAGCTGACATCTGACTCGATTGTGTTTTCTGATGAGCATATTTTAAGCCCATTTTTCCTGCTAACCTTCTTTAGTCTTAAGAATTTGGGTAACCTATGACTCTATTTTTGAAGTGTGAAAAATGACGCCCATGTCTTTTCTTTTTGCCCCTAAGTATGAAGACTGGAATTCTGAGAGGACTGCATTGTATTTTCCTGCCAATAGAGAAGACTGGATTATTCTTAGGAGGAGGGGGAAAAAAAGGAAATCCAAGTACAGTAAAAAAAATTACTTTCTTAATACATGGTAGGAAAACAGAATATTAAAATGCAACTGAGATACACAGCCCTTAATGGCAAAATAATTAGTTACTTACAGTAATTTCATGAGTATAAGGTGCACCCTTTTGACTAAAATTTTGGCCAGAACCCGGAAATGCACCTTATAGTCTGGTGTGCCTTGTATAATGGACAAATTTGTGACATTTGCCAACCCAGAAGTGCGAGCCACAATGGGGGGGGTGGTGCCCTGGGAGCGCCGAGTCACGAAGGGGCGCGGGAGAGGGTGGCCACAGCTGGCAGGAGCCACGCGGGGAGGGAGGCGGGTGGGACCCGTACCGGGAGGGCGGGAGCTGGTGGCCACAGAAGCCCCGAGCTGCAAGCCACGGCCACCCCGAGCCAATCTGGAAGTGCGAGCTGTGCCTTGCCAGCCAGCGCCAAGGGCAAGCGGGAATGCCAAGGCCCGCGGTACAGGAAGGCACCTGGGTCTGTGTTTAAAGGCTATGCTAATCTGTGAAAAATGTTTGCAAATTGAGCACCTCCCGGTAAACCCCCGATCGTGTGATTCTGTTACTAATTCGTTACTTGTTGCACGTGGCACATCTCCTCTCTGCAAAAAAAATGTGCCTTATTGTTCCGTGCGCCTTATATAATGTGCAAAGTTGCTAAATTTGCTGACTCCTGGAGGTGCGCCTTATAGTTGTGCAATTACTGTACTCTGTGAACAAGCCATGAACCTAACATGTTTATGCCATGTTAAGAGACTTCAGCAGACTGTTCAGGCATGAACCTACTTGAAATAGGGAGAACCTTAAAGGCCTGAGTTCTCAGTGTCCTCACCAAACTAACATCCACTGTCATAAAAAGCATTTTCTACAGAAAATGGATTTCGTGGGACAAAATACTCATCCAGAAATACAATTTTCAGCTAAGGTTATGTTGAGAGAGTTCAAGTAATGATCTAAGAGTTCCTTTTGTTTCAAGATTGGATTTTTTCTATATAAAATAGAAATTTACTTTGTTTTAGGGATCTTTGGTCTGGAGGTAACAATTTAGTGGCATTTGGGGGTTTTTTACTTTGTTTTATTTAGTTATTTAGTTGCAATTGATCCCGTGCTTAATTTCTTCAATTTGAGACCTCTGCAGTAGTTTTTTGGCCAACAAGGGACNCAGTTAACACAAAGTGAATTAGAAAATGCAAAAATGCAAAAGAATACTGTATCCTGACTGGTGGCATTTGAACGAAGTGTCATCATGCAGGAATGAGAGCTGGTCAGCGCTCAAAGACAGTCATGGAAAGCACATAGATTCCTTTGAACTAGTAAAGGACCAGAGAGCAGCACTTAAAGCAGCATACAGCTGTATAAATAATGATGTTTCTCTAACACAATATGGCATTTTTGTTATCCCCCCTTGTAAACGAGTTACTAGAATTAAAAAGGCCTCATAAGAGCAGCAGACATGGTCAGAAGTGTGAAACAAATTGATTAGACTATTTCACTTCACAACAGAAAAGAGGAAGGAGTATGCTGAAAGCAGATACACTGCATAAGGAATGGTTGGTTAATCACAGAACTTTCCAATGCAAGAGGTTAGGGGTAAATGAAACTATCAGGTTTGACATTATCACGTTTTAAAAAAAAATCAATAACCAAACAGAACTCAATGTATAAGGTAAGTTGAAAAGTATGACTAGTATGAAAATGAAATTCCTACATTATAGATGAATAGAAATAATTGGCTGGAATCAAACATAATGGTCTAGTTAAAATCCTATGGCTTCATGACTCCCTATATTATTGCAGGTTTGGGAGTGACCATTTTTAGACAGAGTTTAAAGGAGTTTCTAATCTGTCTCAATGAGGAAGAAGCAGCTTCTGTTCCAGTAGGTCTTTAGACTTTATCCCTTCAGGAACTGCCATCTTGTGCCCTTAGATCAAGCCTCATTTTCTGTCAGATGCTGTCCTTCAGATTGATAATAGGACTGTGATCACAGCCTGCATTACTCTCTGCATTCTTAGCCATAACTCTGACAATTGTAATTTGTTTTTTATCTGAGATTGGGCAGTTGGTGGTTGATGTGTACATGTTTCAGTTTCCTCAGACTGAAGTGCATTTAATTTAGTTCTGGACTTTGTTCAGCTGTTTTGTTTTGCCGAAATGCCCTGGAGGGTGAGCCTACAGCCACAAATCTTTCCAGGTTTGCTTTCAATTTGCAAATCCTTTATTTGTAGCAGAAAAAAAACTCTCTCTTTTCTCAGTGGGAGTGTTTGTCAGATCTTTTTTGGCAACAGCAATAAGTAGTTTATGGCCAATTTCATCTAACAGTGGCCTCCCATAAATAAAGATGGGAAACTTTTTACATTTGTAGGCTCGGGCCAAAGAGGCATTTTCTTTTTGCACATATCAACACTTGCAGATTTCAGACACTAAAGGAAAAAATGTTGGTCTCCAGTTTCTGGCAATACTGTGAAAAAAAATTCTTAGAATCTGAGAAACTGATTCAGATCTTAACATATGATTGTCTCTTTCACTGAAACGGGAGGTTAACACTCATTTCATACTGGTTTATCTAATTGAGATGCTAAGTTATGCAACTGAATTTACACTCAAAGAAATCTCTTCATCGCCTCCTTATAACTCCTCTTATTTAGAAGTGAATGATCAGCACTGGCTATAAAATACTGTGCATTTTTGTTGAGTTCTCATTTCTCCCTGTAACATTCCTTCTATTACAGGCAGTTAATTAGGTTTTCCCCTTTTTTCATTCTTCTGTCTCTTACATTTCTATCTTACTGTATTTTTCTCCTTATTCTCCATTCACATTTCTTCCTGTTTGAGCTACCAAAAATATTTGATTGTATTCTTCTCTTACTCCCTCAAATTAGAATCTCATTCAGGTAATATGCCTTCTTATCGTCCTTAAGGGATTGTTTTCTAGAAAACTATTACCAAACACAAAATAAATTATAATATGAGTAAATTAAGTTTTCCAAGCCACTGCAGGGATTTTTGGGATTTGGGTGTGTATTTTGGTTTTATCTTTTTCTAAAAGTAGGTCTTTGTAACATCATCAAGGGATAGACAATAGTTTCTTGCCTATTTCTCCTGGACTTTCTCATCTCAGTAGGAAGAAGAAAATATCTTATGCTCTTCCCCATTTATTTTGAATGCATTTATCAGTTCTTGCCTTATACAGTGAAAAGGGAATGACCCTTAATTTCTCAGTTTGAGAGCGACTTGAATAATTTAACAAGTTTCTCCTGAGAAGGCCAAAATGGACATTGAAGATTTATATAGTATGTGCATATATATAATACGAAAATATATATAATATAAATATTATATATAATATAATATAATTTGGTATCTACCATTTTTTGTTAAAGACATCTTTAGATATGTTTCTCATATTTTTAATTCCTCTGTTCTTCTGCTGAGTTTATACTTTATGTGAAACAATAGACAAGACTCTATTCTTAACCCTATATCAGGGAAAATTTTCTTCCCCATTTGTTGTCCTATGTACTTTCCTCTAAGTTTAATTCCCTGTGCCTGCCCATTCATCCTCAGTAACACTCAAATAGAACTTGGTTACTCTGAAATTCAAAGCAACCTTGTGCCTTCTCCAGATTTCTTGAGAACTCCAGTTTTGATGTCTTTTTTTTGGGTCTCAACTGTTTGATTGTTTGTGTCATCAGATGACTGGAAAGGTTAAGTTCATCTTCTTATTCTGTGGCAGTCCTGATGGATGCTTGCCTGTTTTGCCCTCAGATGGTTCCTAATGATGGAGACTTCATAGTTTCTGCAGGCAACCTCTTGCATTTTATCATTCTTACCTTTACAAAGCCTTCTCTGCAGACTAATAGGAAACTTCCATCGACCACTTCAAGTTTGTTATTTCCACTTATAACAATTGTGAGCATGATGAACGTATTGTAAAGATGAAGAGCACAATATATTTTTTAATATTTTAACAGCACTATTTAACCACTTGGTCAACCTGGCTTTCCCACCCCGCCTCGAATAGAATAAAACCAACACTAGTTTCTTTAACCTGCCTTTAAATTATTATTCTTACACATTTGAGTCTCCTTGTTAACCTCCAGACCTTTCCAATTGGTTATACCTTTCATTGAAGTATTTTTGTCGACAGAATACCTTGAGGCCATTCCAAGGGTGGATAAGACTGAAGGGCTATATTCTGTATCTGACAGGCTGCATGTCTGATAATGCCTCTCAGTTCATGAGGTCTTTACTCAGGGCTGCAATAGCATGACACTGTTGATAAGTAGGCAGTTTGTAATTTTTATAATTCTGTTGTCGTAATCTTTCTATAATTCTGTTACAACTGATTTTCACTTGCATCTTGAATTGTAATCTCGCTTTACCTTAACAATCAGATATCTAATTTGCCACTATCCTTTCGAATTTGGTATTTTCACTGTATATTTTGTCCCTCCCATTCTGCTGACATAAATAGTGTTTAATAAGCATGTGCTATGTTCATTCATCAAGTTTTTATTAATTGCATAGATTAATACTACAGCTAAGGAGGAGTTCTGTAATGATGCTCTCAGTTTTAGCATTAAGTTGTTGATAGCTAGTTTGAGAAAGATTTTCTAAACATTTATGCAGACTCTCTAGACTTTTTAGTCATTCCTGAGTTGGCCCACAAAAATAGCATTTGAGGTAAATCCTCTACTAAAGCTAAGATGTGTAAAGCACCGCTTCATATATCCACAGAACCTATTTCTCTCACAGAGAAGGAAAATAAATTAGTTTGATCTAATCTGCTTATGTATGCACAGCATGTCATTCATGTCTCTAGTTTTTTTTCCAGATGTGTTTTAAATCACGTGAGTGAGTGAGTATTTGAATGGAAATTGGAATCTAGACTGAGTCATCCTTTTTTCTTTATTGGTCTTAAAGGATGTTTACCAGATTTCCCCTCACCTGGCCTTTCTGTACCTTATCCACCCTTCAGAGATGAACAATATATTCCACAGGTCACCATTAATCACATGACCAAGACAAAAAAAGCCTGTCTCATAGGACAACCTGTTCCAGTAATTACTAGTGTCATGGTGAAATAGTTTTTGCTGTTGTTCAATCTGAATTTTCCAAGTTGCAATTTATGGCTGTTGTCCTTTGTTATGTTGTCTGCCAGTACTGAGTTGTTGTTTGTTTATTTAGAGAGTGTTTTTTTCTGCTCAGAAGACCTTTATGGATGGAGTTTCTCTGCCTGCCTATGTTTCAGGCTTATATTTAGAATTTTTTACTTGACTTTCACTGGAAAGCTCATTTTAAGTGGAAAATACCAATAATACCTTCTAATACAAAAATCTTTATACCTGTTTGATTTTGTCAATAATACCTATAGCAAGTGTTACTTGCATTACCAGAGGCATAGGGAGTGTGTTAAATAAAAGTAATGAGTTTTCTGTTATTATGAAATGTGAGCCTGGATTTATGGAGAACTTATTCATAATTTCAGAACACTGGTTACTGTTCCTGTGCTGGCTTTTTTCTTTTCCTTGATTTCTTTTAGCCAGGAGTTTGTTCCTCATGCAACTGATGATTGGTTGATTTCGTACTGATATGGGTTTTTTTCACAGAGGCTCCACAAATTCCAATAAACTGAATGCATGTTCTAGTGCTGTAATTCTAGGTTCACCAGGCAGAACCTCCTGATGTGATGTTACCCAATAGGTGAGAAGAAAACAGGAGACCAGAAAAATACCTTCTGCTTTTGACCATATTGTTGCTGCCTGATTCTATACTGGGATTTTAAAGTATTCAATCCCTGATTTAGTGAAGCCTTTAAAGTCATGTATAGCTTGAATCATTTGAGTAATTGCAATGATGCTCAACACAAGAGGTGAAATTGAATTCTTATCCTGAGAGGTTTGTCTAATTTATACACTACAGTTTGTTGTATTCTATAATATCAACTCAAGAGAATCGGTGTTTTGCCTGGGTTCTTCTATCATTAAATGAAAAACAAATGAAAAATTAGATCATAGATTTAAATTTTTGAATATGCAAAGTTTAATGCCAAAAGTGTTATTAAAAACAGAGATGCCTGTTTTTAAATTAAAGGAAATATTTTTCACAGCTCTATCTATTGCAATATAAGCAAGTCTTATTTCATGCAACACTAACTTAGAGATGCTTTCCTAAGAGAACTGATTGTTTTCTTCTAGATACTCAGTGTCCTTAGTAAGTCACATGTAAAATTTATTAAGACCTATTAATTTTATCTTGCTTTTAAGAGTCATAGATGCATGTATGTACTCTTATTTGCAAAATTTTATTCTGAAAAGTCTGTTATGAAAAGTATGAAGAAATACCTAGATGTCATGAAAGTTTTGACTTTTATGAACTGTCTTCATAGATAAATTATAAATAATTATTAAAGGGCTTAAACAATTTGTACCTTTTCTAGAGTATTTTAACACTGCACAAATCTCAGAAAACTCATGGGCAGGAAGGTAATACAATGGCTGTAGAGAAGGCTGTAGCCCATAATGACAATATTTCTGTAGCTCAGGTACTTTCTATTTCTAAGCCAATTCTGTTTGCACTATGCAGTGGTGCAAGGCAGAGGAGAAATGGGCATCTTAAGGGCATAATTTTGACCTTAAAGGTGGTGTAAGTTCAGGTGATTCTGTCTTCAAATAATCTATTTTTAATTACTAATTCCTGATTTTACTGCAAGTGAAAGCAAGAGTGCTGAAGGCCTTAGTGAAAAAGTGGTCTTCTCTCCCTAAATTTTCACATCCAGCAGTTATGGGAAGTATTTGATATATTATAAACACAACTTATTTTTCAGTCAAAAAACCTCATGTGGCTGCATTGTAACTTTTAATTGCTGCGGTAGTGGTTATGGCATTGTATGCAGGAATAAAGCTGCTGATTTTTCTCTTTAAGGTCCCAGTAGTGAAATTTGGGTGTTAATGTTATGACACAGTCAAAACTGGGCTAAAACTCTGAAAAAGTGGGACCAATACAAATTTTCTCTAAAATATTTTTTTCTCAGTAACACTGTCCAGAAATGACATTGTCACATCCTAGATACATCAGACAGCAAAATGAAAAACAGTTTACCTAAAACCCGTGGGAAAACAATAAAACAAACTTATCAAAATCAAGCTCTTCTAAAATGTAACTGAAAAACAAAGGTTTCTCTTCTGTCTGAAAAATGAAAAGTTTCTATCGAATTTGCATTTAAGAAACAGCAGTGAAATAGTGAAATAGCAACAGGGTTTGAATATCTTTCCCTAAGAAATGAAAATGCAGGTACAGATCCTGGGGCTTCCACATGGAAATGTACTGTATCTTGAAAAATCTTTTCCTTTGTTGTTTTTTTGTTGTCATCCTCTGAAGACTCTGCTATTTCTGTTTCAGTGGGAAAAGTAGTTTTAATAGGTCTTCAGCAAACATAAGACTTTTGTCAAGGACTAAGGTAGAGGAAGGGAAGAAGACTACAGATGTAGATATAGATCTGGCCTGTCTACAAAAACTATGAGGTCATTTAGATACTTGGTATCTGATAAGTGTTTGATAAGGGAAGGCATGCTAAACAATTAGTTCTAATCAGAAGAATTAAAATTAGACACATTCATATATGAATTAATTAGTCTAAAGCGAATTGTCAGGATCTTCAGCTGTGGCATATTAGATAAGATACCAGACTGTATCTAATTTTTTGCAAAACTCTGATTTTGTGAATGCAGGAAGACACATGTTTAAGTTCTTTTCAAACTTCTTTTCATACTTACCCAATATTAAAGTGGACTCCACAAGCTGTGCTGTATTTAGCACATTCAAAAACCTGCATATAGTAATAATCAATGCTTAAAAGTGTTATATATATATGTACATATATATGTAGTATTACATAAAAACTATAGATACTATTTGCATGTATATGTATACATGTATAATATAAAGCCTTCTTTTTACTGTCTGAGGGAAGGGCTCATGTTGGAGATATTTATAGAGGACTGTCTCTGGGAGGGACCCCAAGGAGGATCAGGGGAACAGTGAGATGAAGCCCTGGCTTGAAGAGGAAGAAGCATCAGAAACAATATATGATGAACCAACTACATCTCCCTTTTCCTGTCCCCCTGCGCCACGAGTGAGGAGAAGGTAGAGGAAATTGGGAGTGAACTTGGGCCCAAGCTGGAGTGAGGGATGGGAATTTTAAGTCTTGTTTTTTTAATTTTCCTTACTCTACTCTGATCTGATTGGCAATAAATTAAACAAATTTCTGTGATTTGTCCACAACACTAATCAATGAGTGATCTCTAACTGCCCCTATCTCAGCCCAGGAGCCTTTCATTATATTTTCTCTCTTCTGTTCAGCTGTGAAGTGGAGGGATAGAGAGGCTTTGTTGAGCACTTGGTATCAGCCACAGTCAAATGACCACAANTTTTTTTGTATGCTTAGATAAAGGTTTCTGTGTCACACAACTTCTGAGCCTTTCTGGAAATGGGAAAAAGTCCTTTTTATCATTTTTGCAGTTCACTTTATTTTTCAAGTCTTAGAAATGCCTAATATTAATGCTGATAGCTAGATCTGTTAACAAATGTGTTCAAGTATGAAAACAGTCCCATCGTTAAGGTTTGTTCTTGATTCTTTTCTGCCCTGTGTACGTATCAAAGCCAATGAGGCCCTTTTAATAGATGTCATTCTCCTATTATATTATTGTCTTACTCTGCGTCTCCAGTTTCTGAAGGACTGGGAATCATGATCCCACATTCTCTCTTGCATTAACTTCTACCACTGGAAGGCGTAAAAGATCCTGTGGAAGGGGTGTAAACAGGGAAGAGAAGTGGAGGATTGTTTCCTCTTGTCTTTGCTCATGAGACTCAGAGCTTTTTAGCTAGAGAAAAAAATTAAAGGTTTTTTTTTAAAGTACTTTAAAAGATCGGTATGAGCTTAGTAATTTCTGTAGTTCATCAACTGGGCAGTATGAAATGACTAACAGTTCACTTTAATCTTGGGAATCTGGATCATTCTGTTCATTTACATTTTATCTTCATTCTCATCAAAGTCCTCTGTTTGGAAGAGATTAATTCTTACTAGATGCTGATTTATTTTTTTTTTCTGTAAACACATATGTGTTTTGTCAGTGTGTGTGTGCATAAGATCTAAACTAATTCTCTGTAAAGGTGAATTCAGTCACCTCACCTTCAATGTCTCCCCTTCCTCTGGCTCATATGCAGCTAAGCATAGATGGAATCTTTGAAGGACTTTATTAACTTGATAAACTTCACAAAATTATTCACTTTACCATTTTCAGTATTATTTAGAACCTCCCTCCATCCCTTTAAGGTATCTATTTTCTCTGTGATCTGCCAGCCCTGATGTTCTCTGGGAGTGAGCTGCACAAAATCCTGCACGCAGCATATCAGATGGGTATTGCTGATTCTCTCTTGGCTGCCAGGGTTGGAGGGGAAGGTGGGGAAAGGATAAACAAGAAGAGTCTTTAAAACGCCCGTTATCTATTTACATATTTACTCAGTGTTAGTACCTACAAAGAGCTTGGAGAGCTCAGTAAGCTGATATTCCTACTAGGAATTAGGAGGAACAGAAGTCAACAGTAGATTTTTGATGACATGGCAATTCAAGTGCCATTTCTTGCTGCGCTTAACCTTGGGTTGTCCACAGGGATGCTGATGAAATTCATTCTAAGTGCTGAATGTTGATGTTATTAAAACTTTTATTGCAGCCAAAGCTACTACACACTGCCTTCACAAATTAGCAGCATCAGCCTTTCTTCTGTAGAAATTGAGGCCAAGAGACTCTCAGACCAAGGGTCTTGGAGCAAGCTGCAGCCCAGTGCTTTGTAAGCCCTTTGCCTTCCCCATCCCTGCCACTGCCTCTGCCACACTGGCACAAAGCCCAGGCTAATGCCCTCAGTGGACTTTGCAGTCTAGTCTTGCTCTCTGCTCTGCTAGTAAGACACACTTCATTAGCTGAGAACCAACACACTTTCTACAAGTTTGATTTACTAAATACTGCTGACCTTTAAACTTTCAATCACTTAACCCAATATTTACCGTAATAACTACTCGGGATTTAAAACTATTTGTCTGAGTTAAAGCTTATCTTCTGAAAGAGCATCCCTTTTTGATATAGAGTCAAGAGATGGAGAATCCAGGTCACACTTTTTGCTATAACAATTTTTTTCTCTTTTCATTCGATTTTTTGTTATTTAAATTTTCTTTTAAATTCCAGGTCTTAGCTTTGGTTTTGCCTTTTCCTCCTAGATAGACAGCTTTGTCCAATCCATCTTTCCCCTGATTTAAAACATTTATATATTATAATCGAATTACCTCACAATCTTCTTTTTGGTAAGCTAAGGAAACTGAGGTCTTTACATTTCTCAATGTAAGGCACTTTCTCCAAACCTAAACTGTCTGGCTTTGTTACACAAGTCTTTCAATTTGTCAACAACTTCTAAGAAATAAGAATGCCAGAGCGATTTGGAGCATTTTTGTATAGGTTTCACAAAAGTAATATGCAAAAGTAGAATTATTTTCTGGGTTCTACCATCTAGCCCCCTGTTTCCTAAAAGACCAACAACTTAGAACTTATTTCTACAGTTTTATATAATTACACTTAAAATTATTGAATTTTATTTATTTAAAATGTTATTTCAAGATGATAAAAACTCCATGAGTTCCCATCATATTCCTCAAATACATTCAACCCAAGTGAGTGAAATATTCAGGAGAACATCTTTCATTTTGAGTATTTTTTACAATAAAAATATTTTTGTTTCTTATTAGAAAACTGACCTGAGCTTTAAAATATGGGAAGAAAGGATTTTGAAAATTTTCTCATGAGATTAATTTTTTTTTCTTTTAACAATGCTCACAATATTTTTAGCAAGCACTGGCACCA
>PYHW01010392.1:2598650-2613661 GCA_013186435.1 Turdus rufiventris | reverse complement strand
TGAATATAAGCCGCATTTCGGGGTGGGAGCAAAATTTTAGTCATAATGGTGCGGCTTATATTCGTGAAATTACTGTAGTATCTGTTACTTCCCACTTTTGACTCTTTTCTTTTTCAAAACAAATAAGTTTTTGAGAGACACAATGAAAAAACTAAATTTGAAAAAATGCAAATTGTGAAAAAGCTGTATTTTGTTACTAATAGCTGTTCCCTCAATTCACGTTTTAAATGTTTTTTTCATGAGGTATTAGTACTCTGCAACAAGAAAACATGCTGATGTCCTTTAAGATCAATCTTAAACAAGGTTTCAAAAATCAACTGACATCCAAAAGTTGGTTCCATTTACAACAACACTTATTATTTATAGTTACTTCTAATCTAATGGGCTAGAGGTGTTTTATTTTTCTTGTAGATTTTTACAGCCTGATGGCAGCGTAACTAATTAAGCTTGCAGACCTAGTGCACTGACCTATTCACAAAATGCTTTTCTGGGATTTATAGCCATCATAACTAAAAAAAAAAATTGAAATTACTGCTATCTTTACATATTCCTTCTCAACACTGAAGTAAAGTAACTAATCAACTTATATATCCAGTTAACTTTTAGAGTTTAGGAAAAGTGTTTTACTTTGTACTTTCTATCATAGCAAACATATACATATATTTTGAGTCTTCTCTTCTTACTTTCCAGTGAATCAAGTGAAATCAAACTTTTAAATTTCAATATTGCATAGTGACTTTTTTTAATGCTTTGGTAATACAACTTTCCCCCTGGATTAATACCAGTATTGTCATCAAATGTTTTTTGGATTATGAGCATATAGACAGAGGAAGACTTGGGCTGTCTCAGATCTCATTCAGATTTTATTTCTCTATAAAACAATGTTATTCTTCTATCATTTAATGAAGTTTTCCCTAAGTTAAGACCAAAGCCTGCAAGGGATTCACTTCAAGTCGTTGTCTTCGTGCAATTGAAAGTCTCCTACAGACTTCAGTAGGTTTTTGCATTGGTCCCTTTGTATCAATATCCTTTCAGAATTAGTCTTTGAATTAAATCTGGTTTGAAGTTGATTGCATACCCATTCCATCAATACTGAAAAAACCAAACAAATCTCACTCTCTCATTAAGCTTCTGGAAGTTTTCTATAAATGGGATCATGATTAGATACCTTGAATATGAAATTTTTGCAAGCTTTGATTAAGTATTTTTAGATCACGTTAACAGCTTTTCAAGATTTTTTTAAAGTGTGCCAAATAGAAGATATTTCTTATCTCTCCTCTCCTGTTTGAGAGAAGAACTTAAGCTTTTTGTTCCTGAGAAATTTTCTGTCATACTGAATTAAACATTACTTGACAAATGGTTGATCATCTCCAGTTCCAGGTCTCCTTTGACACAAATAGATGCTCAGATCTGTAGATCAGAGAAAGAGAGTCCTTCCCACACTTTTACCAAAATACTCAGTAGATTAGTGGGATGGACTGTGTAAAGATAACAAGCAAAATAAGTAAATCTGGTAAACACCTTGTGTTTCAGAATAAATATACATAGAGGACTGCACTTGAGAATGAAGAATGTTGAGACTTTCAAGGATGGCAGAATAGTAAGCAGTGATTACAAAGGCATTCTAGAAAACCATCTTTTTCTCTGTGCTGAGAGGAACCAAGGAGACAGATGAAAGTCCATTGTGAATTTAATATTTTCAGTTCAGATCACAAGAGCTGCAAAGCTGCCTGTAAACTTCTTGTTGATAGTTGGGTAGAACTACCTCAACAACAAAGAGTAGCATTTAAACAGAAAGTCGTGGATATATCATTACTAGTAAGGAAGGTATAGGAAGAAATTCTTGAAGGAAAGGAAGAAAGCAGGACTCAACTATTCATCTGCCAGAGTCTGAGACCAGAATTCTTGAATTTAGAGAATTTCAGCTGGGAAGCACCATAAAGAAATATTAGTGAGAGAATCAAAGCTGGATCACATTTTGGATTTTGCAAGGAATATAAAGTTTATAAGTTTTAGTAACAGAGCATAATTTACCACTTGAGAAAGAAAAGGAGATGAAGTTTCTGAACTTCTAAGCTAGGTTTTGCTTTGCTGTGTTGCATCATGATAGACAGCAGGATGCATGCTGAAAGTGTCATTTTTTCATAAAGCAAGGGTAATGCATGGCTCTCCCACTATAACTGGTTATCAGAAGTATATTTAGCACAGTATATATTCACCAATTCTATCTCCTCATTATAGCATTTTCTAAGGTGTAAAGATGTGCATAATGAATTGACAATTTATTTTTAAGACTTTAAAGCAGAGTCAACAAAGTGCAAAAGTAACTGAATTTAAGCACAAACACTGCTCACTTAAAAATGTTGGTTTTGTAGTCCACACAGAATGCAGCAACTGTTTCTAAAAAGGATGTGAGGGAAATGTTTCTTAATAGCATGAGAACATTTGGACTCAGTTGATATTTATTTCTATGAAAAAAATAAAAGTCTGTCAACAAATACACAGCAACAGACTAGTCCATATGCTGCCCCTTTTTTTAAAAGCATCTTTTGTGTATAATTTCTCTTGTAAAATATGATGAGTTTTTTACTGCAGAATGATTCTACCATCGAGATAATAGATGGAGGATTTTCCTCCTTTTTCTCTCTACAGGGTCCAAACCACTCCAGAGAGAGTATCATCTTTGTGGGACCTGAGTATGAACTAAGTCTCATTATTTTGCCAAGATATACACAATACAGCTACAAAGTATATAATAACTTAGGAAACCATTAGAAGAAGTTTATGGTAGTCATAGACTTGGACGTTTCTAGGTCAGTGTAAGACTTCTGCTGTCAAGAGTTCCCAAGCCCCTAGATGATGCTGTAAAGAAAGATTCACTCGCTGTACTTGAGAAGAGTGAGTGAGAAAGTGAGAGTACTTTAGCCTATTTCTTTGCTAGCTTGGTTTCTTATCTGTTTTCTGAAAGCTGCTGGAAAGCAACAGAGATTTAGCTGCCAGGTCTAAACTGCAGGGGAGGAATTGGCAGTAGTAAAAGCAAAAAGATTCAGCAAATAAAAGATAATATAGATCGTCTCCTGTTGTGCCTGTTTTCAAATTACTGTGTTTAAATGAACTTCTTGTTCTGCAAGCTGTCTTTAGTCTCTCGCTTGCTGGCCTCCAATGACCTTTCTCTGATTTTCTTTTTCCTTTACAGTCTCATGACATTCAAACTTTTATCTGCCTCTCTGGTACTTTAAACATGGGCAAATTCAGTGTATACTTTTAATCCTGTGGGAAGTCTGATCTCAATTTCTTGCTGTTTAGGCAATGAAATGCAGTGTAACATACTGCCTTGTATAGTAGATTACTGTATCAGTTTTTAACTTGTGAATATAAATATTTGTACACTGAAATTCTCACTCTGCCTTTTCTTCCTCTGTCAGTGTAATTATTCATGGCAATAAAAATCAAAATCTCTTGTGTTAGAGGATGGAGGCCAATGTCAAAATCACATCTCTCATCTTACTCAGTACTTGTGTAAGGATCATGTAAAATGCCTAGTCAGATTTAGTAGGATAAATATTTATTCTTTACCTCTTTTTTTGGTCAATAAACCTGTCCTAGCATAAAGACATCATGTCTAAATTTTGGTCATCTTCCTTGGGAGATTTTTCCTGGTAATCTTTGTTGACAAATATTATTAAAGAGTTAAAAAAATTGTATAGAATGGGTAATGAAGAGAAGTGCTACAGAGCTTTGGTTTTGGGGTTTTTTTTTTTTTTCTTTTGAGATATTTGGGGGTTGTCTTGCACTACTTCATGAGTTTCAGGATAGCCTCTGAAGGTTTTTCTGAAGCCTGTAGAGCTGTTGAAGATTTCTCGGAGAGATCTGTTTAAGACTCATGTTCATCTTAAACATACTGGGCTAAAACAGTGGATGGGAAAGACAGATATCCTTTGTGTTCATACCATTGCTTTTCCCTGTTCAAACAGCTTTGTTGAATGGAATATCACTGCCCCAAGAAAGAAAGTTCTCTTGGCTGCTTGCTCTTTCATGGCCAGGGCAGGCACAGTGGGACAGGAGCGCTTCAGAATGGAAACTGTGCTAACAGACAGAAGACAAGACTACAACAGTAGCATGGTGAAACTCCCTTGCATTGCCTACAGGTAACAGCAACAGGGGGTGTCAGCATGAGGGCTGTAGTCTCAAGGAATGGTAGTTAGTGGGAATAGTGTGAGCCTGGTGACCTAATTATCCTGGACTGATCCATCCTTTGGCATGTGGGATTAAATGGAGGTCAGAAGTAATTATTGAGAGGTTGCCTCATGTAAAGCAAAGAACCTTGGGTCAAAAGCCTTGCATGTTAACTTCTTTGTCACCATGACATCAGTGAGTATTTTTAGAGACCCTACTGATAAAGTCCCTTTAATTGAGCCTAGATTCCTAGATTTGTAGCAGCATCTAAGGAATCTGTGTTTGATGTAATTACGCTCATAATGATACCAGACTCATGACAACTGTAAGCATGGAGAGTACCTTGACTGAGAAACTTTAACACCTAGAGCAAAATAATAGACTGAATTTGGTTTTCTCAAGTCTGATATCTCATGAATCAGTGTTTATTCTATTTTCCATTTCTGGTTGAACTGCTTGTGCCAGGAATTTGAACTGCACCAATGTATGCATGTGTAGTAATGAGTTCAGAGTCAACACTCAACATAAGTGTTTGGAATATGGGCTGTTCAGTTTCTCTTCCTCTTTTTTACTAGAGTGAGATGGACTAATTAAACTGCCCCGTTCATCTGACTATGAAAAACTGTGACAATCGCATTTTGTGAAGCAACTTGAGGGTGACAGGTGAAATGCACCTTATTAATATTAAATGCAATTCTTTTATTAGAAATGTATAGTTATGCTAGCAGAGAACTTTTTACAAAGTTGAAAGAGAAAGTAAAACTAAGTATGAAAACTTAGGAGTGTGTTCCTTCTCATTTTTAATACAAGCAGACTCGTATGTTTGAGTAGTTTTGAAATCTACCCTGGTTTTCATCTTTATTGCTAACATGGTTCTTTCCTTCAGGGACATATATATTATTCCTTTCACCTCCTCTTTCTTAGTGCTTGTAGGTCTCACAATGTTTTCCATTAATTTCTTTTTCTGTCCCAATGTGAAGTGTGCAGGGAGGTAAAGAAAAGCCTGCTTCTTACAAACTGATAGTTAAATAAAGGCACTCTTAAAAACTAGAAGCAATGCAAATCCTGAAATATCCCAAGAAAGAACTATAAAGGAAGAAATCTCAGTCCTCTGAGTTTATTATTGCAGGTTTGTGGCATCATTGTTATTCTGAAGACAGAAAAGAAAAAGATTATATCTAAAAATTGCATGGGCAAAAGTATTCAAGTGAAATTATTGCTAAGACTTTGTTTTCTTTTGACACATAAGTTTCCCATCAGCTATTTGTCTTCTTTATGCCCATTTTTTCATTCACTCAATGTGTAATCATTGAATTCTTTCAAGTAATAAGGAACCACTACAATTCTTTCCATTCCTTACACAGTTATTTCTAAATATTTTCTGTCAATAGCAAAAGTGGCTGGTTCTACTTCATCAGACAGTCACTTAAAAAAACCTGAAAAATCATAGAATCATAGAATCATGTGCGTTGGAAAAAAACCTCTAAGATTGTTGTGTCCATCATTAACCTAGCACTGCTATGCTCATCACTACGCCACATTCCATTTCTTCTCAGTCTCTGATAAATCTACACATCTTTTAAATACCTCCAGGGTTGGTGAAACTTTTTCTGCATGGAGAAATACTTCATAGTGTGAGGGATGCTGCTGACCAGCTTTTAGGAGGTATTGCCTTCTGTTGGAGTTAGGAGCTTTTGAAAGCTCCTATCAGCAACCAACTAATTGGAAGACAACTGTGGCTACAGATACTCCAAGAAAGAACAAACAGGATGGAGAGGGACATAGAGGTGCAGTACTTACCCCTTATTTGATATGCTGTAGCAGAAACAATTTTATAAATCATATTAAGGGTCCAGAGTAGTTATATCATGCAAACATATAACTTACAAACTTGTGAAAAATATGGTTTCAAAGACTCAAGTACCTGAGAACAAAATAAATATTGTCCAACAGAGCCAAGCAACACAGAACTCTTCTTTGTGGAAGAAAAAGCAGTCTTTTCTCTATGACTGTGAGCTGATTTGTAAGCAAACTATTTCCCTCGTTGCACCTTGCCCCCTTTCTCTCCCCATGCACTCTGCCTCGCCATTGTTCTCCTCATTAATGGAATAAGGATGTTGCAGGGCAGGATTTGTTAGGGCACCTTATTCTGTACGTTGTGTCTCTTTATTAATGAAATTCTTGCTCACCAAATGGATCCTGACTCTTTTGTCTCTGGGGAATGCGTGCTGTTTAATCCAGGTATAGACACAATCCTGATGCAATTTGAAGTCTTCCAACTCAGCTGGTGCAGCTGAGAAAATATGCAACTATACAACAGAATTAGTGGCAGCTTTGAATTAAGCAAGAAAACTGTGGGATGTTTTCTATATTTATGTCTCTTTGAAATGTTTCTTTACTAATTTATACCACCCACTGGACAGCTTGTCTCTCTGCCATCTTTCCTGTTGCAAAAAGGAACTATGTAAGATTGGATGGTGTAATGTAACAATTTATGTTTCAAGTGTTCCAAATTCTCTCAGGGAAATTATATACATTTAAGCTATTTTTCTGTGCATTACCACAAGCACAACACAGAAGTGTGACTGGAAGGTGAGGTTTTTCATATTTCATAACATAATTATTTCTTGGTCATTTCTTACTTTTCTTGGTCATTTCTTGCTTTTATTAAAGGGAGCAGCCTGTGTGGACCTGACGCTCTTCATGTGCCTATGAGTACTCTGACAAGAGCTTATCAGAGGAGCCGTATACCAAGGTTCACATCAATAAAATCAATAGGCTGTAATTGTTCCTTTGCCCATCCTCAACACAACCACAAACAAGACATCTTCTGGATTCAGTACTGCCAATTGCCAAGACACCTGGCTCCAGTCCACCAAGACAGTTAAGCACATACTTGCCTTGAAACAGTCACCTCTAACTGTGTCTTCAAAGAAAGACTGTGCATATATATAAGACCTTTGTTGATTCAGTACCTAAAAAATAGAGCATCTTTCAAGAAGTCCTCTGTGCCCCTATTTCATCTTCTGTCCTTTATCCTTTCCTCTTAGACTGTCAATGCTTGAGGCAGCAATCATTTCTCATCCTCTCTAAGTGTGTGTATAACATATAGTGATGGAGATTTTTATCTGAACTGAAACCTTTAATTGTCTTCAATAGCTGTGACTACAATCCTGTGAGGAGAAAAGAGAGGCACTCTGCATTTCTTTTTAATAGTCCTCATTATTATTCTTGACTCTTTCTCTTGCTTTCCTTTACTCTTCTTAAGCATTCGATTTTCATCAAGCTTTCATATTTCAGGCTGCAACTCAGAAATCCCCATGTGATATGTTACTATACATATTTTTGTTTTGTTCTTTCCTTTGTTGTTGGGGTTTTTAAATTTATTTAAATTTTGGTAAGGAAATGTTGACAAGTGGAGAAAGGGCATTTTCTCCAAGACAAAGAACTTTACTACTAGGAACATAAGTAATAACAAAGTCAGGAAAGCAAGAATCAGTGGACCACCTTGTGCCAAGCAAGGTAATAATTTGATCAATCTGGTTGGGTTTTCTCCATCTATTGAGTTAATAACATTAAAGTGAATGGGGAAAACTCTGTGTGTTCACAATAAATATGTTTGTTTCCTCTTCAAGTCCTTGTAATAAGTTGGTATTTTTACAGCATAGTGTTTTACTTTTGGATTTACAGCATCCAATTTTCCCCTCGCTGCCTTCTATGCCTCTGTTTAAATTTACTGTTTGAGATATACCTTGTGCTTTTTCTACTTTTTTTGTAGTATTTACTCTTCTTTTAGGCATTCTGTATTTTGGGCCTTTATATGTTCTCTGTTTCATCTCATTTGTCCCTGGAACACCTTATTTTCCTTCACATTTTCCTAAGGCAACCAGCAAACCTCAGAACACTAACATTAACTGAGGTTGTGAGCAAGCAATGAAGTCAAATTTATGCAGTGATTTTCATCTTGGTTTTGTTGATATTTTTTAATCACTTGATTGAGATTTTTTGTCTTTCTTCTCATGTCAGTTCTTACCTCCCTGTAGAGACTACAGCTGCTTGGACACAGTTGTTGTTTTGGTTTTTTAATCAGAGAATATATATGTAGTATATGCATATAATGGAGTAGGAGCTGTTTGCTTAATTTCTAACTATCATATAATCTCATTTTACCTGTTTGTATTCATCTTTGCTCTCCTTCTAAGCTCCAATGACCATCCACATTTTCCTGACATTTGGTCTCACATCTTAGCAATGCTTCTTGTATCCTCTCTTCCTTCAACATGAATCATCTTCCCTCCCCTCACCTCCATCACCTTCAGAAGAGCCCTTCAGTGTTTCTATTGATTATAGTCAGACTGAGTATGCATAAGACAATCATTATCTAGCCAATGTTCAGCAGTTCTTAGTCTGAATTATCTCATTTTTGCTTATCAGTCATACATAAATAGTTATTCTTCAGAGAAATTTAAGAAACAAACATGTATCTTTCATTTTTTAAGAACACTCAATTATTTAGGAGGTTATTGTAAACCAAGGAGCTAAAATTCATGTTCTCTTCCCAGAAGTAATCACTGATTGTCCTTTCTTTTCTGCTTTTTCTGTTCCACCTGCATAGAGCAGGTCACTCTGTCTTGATAGCAGTCCCTTGTAGTTTATTTCCTGAGTGTATGCTGGCTTCTTATAGACACATTTACAGTGCATTTACCAAAATGCAGTCTTTCTCCTCAGTTAAGGCAAGAAAATAATCATAACTTCCTGCAGACAGAAAGAAATCTCAGAGGCTGGTGATCTAGAGAATCCATGCTGGAGAAGTAATATCCCTTGGTACTAAGCTAGAGATGTGTGCTCTGTCCAGAAGCACAGTGTGATAGGGATGGGTGTAGTAGTCCTACTGTGTAATGGTATATTCATTCCATTATGCAGTTAATTCTCTGCTATAAATGGGCATCTTTATTTTTTGCAAGTGTTAGCTAGGACAGGTGACCATCTCTGGCTCTTACAGGCCATTAGATTTAAAACATTAAAAGGTGGCTGTGCTGTCTCTATGATAAAGCACAATGGGATAATGAGGCTACCCCACAATGAATAAAACTTTGCTCTCCACTGTATTAAAATGAATGGTTTCATATTTGATAAATGTATCAAATACCCACAGAGAGCTTGATGGATAATTGGCAAATCATGTCACCATTCAAGAGAAGGTCATCTCTTAAACTCTTGTGTCTCAGCTATTTTAACTCCAGCTCTGCTGTCATTTAAATACTTTGATATTCTCTGTCTTGGCAGCTGATTTTGTCTCATTTAATAGTCTTTTCCCTTAGAGTGCATCAATGAGATGCAATCCCATGTGTGACTTCTCATACAGTGACTTCTCCATGGTTGGAGTTCAATTGAAGTAAAGAGAGACTGTAACAAGAGTAACACTTCTTTTATTTAGAACAGAGATATCAGCTCAGCATTAAAATGTTTTGTGTATTTGGGGGGGTTGGTTTGTATTTTAAAAGACTCTAGCATTTATGCCAAGAGTATGCCAAACCATCATATCCTCCCTTTTGTCTTTAGCACTAAATTCATCTTGATTATTTATCTCTTACGTAAAAATAGATGCAGACAAGATTTTCTCTCATATTGCCGTAAGCCTTTGTGGCTATTGAGGACTAATTTCACAGATACTAGATAACAAATACTGTTTATACTTCAGTATCTAGATATGTATATGCCAGATTAATTTTTTTAATAACTTATTTTATAATCAATACTGAGGACAGTGATAGAGAAAACAGTATTTGAAAAGTCCCAAGTGACTGAGAGTTGATTGCAAGCATTAGCTCTGCAGCACAATAATTAAAACCGACTTTGTAACTAACAGGGAAAAGAATTTTTGTTAGTTCAGGTGTATTTTCTTTTTTTAAAAAATAAAAGGGAGTACACAGTTTTATCTTTTTCTGGAGTGGTTTAGCACTTGACACTTGATTTGAAAATAAAAGTATCCAAAACATTACTCCCAGGTTAGGAGGTAAAACTGAGTGCACAGAAATGTGAACTACCATATGTAGTATGGAAGGGAACCTCCTTTGACCTGCAGCCTCCGCTCCTGTTTTAAAATTGGAGGACAAGATATATGACTACTGGGGGAATAAAAGTAACATAAAATTATACGCTTTTATTCTTCTTTTTAAAAATATTCCCTCCCTACCTTTTCTGCTGAAGAGTTTTACAGCTGGGATTAAAAATTGAAATTTAGAAAGAAGTAAGTCTCATTCCAGAGAAAAATTATTTTTGTTTATTAGAATTTCAAGGTCTTGAGAGTTCAGAGCAGACTGTCCTAGCATTGATGGAGGCCCATTTCTCTATGCTGAAACAAGTCTTTAGTTTCCCTGAAGTAGCCTTTAGTGTAGAATTAAGGGAGAAACAGCCATGGTTAAGTAATTAGCTGTGTTGCTGTGCACCCTGTATGATGGAAAAAAGTAGGGAAATCAAATTAAGCCAAACTTTGCTATCATTTTGTCTACAGTGCTACTTGTACAGATTGGTGGCTTCTTAGGGCAAGGAACTGTTCCCAAAAAAGCCCATGAAAAGCTATTCAGTGGATTTAAAATGATTCCATTTTGAAAGTCTCATTTACCTCTTCATTAAGATTAGAGTCATTAAGGGATGTAGATGCTTTACTCAAGAGCAAAACAGCAAACCTTTCAATTTCCTTTATCTGCCATACAGCTCAAGTAACCAGGATCACTTACAATATAATTTAGGAAGTGGGAGATTCATTTGAAAACATCTCCTGGATTCTGCACTTCCTCACGAGGGCGTGAGCAAGAAACACAGCACTAGAACTCCTCATGGTGTTTCTGTAAGATCCAGTGTGAAGGATTATCTAATTTCAACACATACTTTGTGGGAAAAAAAACTCTGTACCAGCTATCAGGCAGTCACATGCCATTAATTTTTTACTGGAAATGAGTACAAACTAAGGCACAAGGAAATGGATTTTCTTGCCTGGCATGTTGTCATATGTTTGTGGCACAACTTCCTGAGAAAAAGGTATTCTGCTTTATGTTTTTGGTAATAAAAATCTACCTATTTTCACAAAGCTTCACTGTATGCTCTGACAAGAGGACTAAAATCCCTGATTCTATTATCAGTAAAATAAAATGTGAAATCTCATTATCTACCATAATGGAGTGGCACATGAAAATTACTTATAGTCTGTTTCTTTTTAAAATACACAGGTTTTATGGTAAATTCTCTACAAGCTGAAATAATAGAAGATTTGTGGGATAATTGGCATACCCTGTGTACCTTGAAAGAAGCATACTATGGAAAGAATATAGCCTTGCTTACACTGGGTTACCTGTGGTTAGTTATGTCATGGACTGGAGGCAGCTCTGCACTCAGACACCTCTCATGGCCCTGCACCCAGGACACAGCTTATTTGCAAGGGGATTAACCTCGCTGTAGATCACAGCTATGCAGCCACATTAAGCAGAGAAACCAAAAGAAGGGAAAGGAAAATCCTCTCTTGTAAAAAGGTGTGAGACATTGCTCCGTAACCCTGACATCTTGTAGGAAGAGTATGCAAATACAGAATCTCTGGGTAAGGAGATAACAGATCTTCTTTGAGGCAAGACCTGCCGCAGCAGTCCAATAGTGACTACTATCATTATCTCTGAGCAGCAATTTCCTAACCTCTGGTTTTCAATCACATGCAGCTTCTCTGAAATTTGAACTTTCTTGACTGCAACTTCATTCTTCAACTCTGCCCGAAAATAAATACTTTGTTTCTAGTAAATGAGAAGAAACCAGTAATTTCTTCATAAGGAGAAATCTGGAAAGGAAAATATACTCTACAGTAACAAGACAGTATTTTAAATAAGAGAAATCACTGTATTTTGAATTACCTTTACTGAAGGGAATAGGAAGGAGATTGATTTTAATTTAGCCAATGTAAAAAAATTATTTTTGAGAATGTACGATAGATTCCTCTTCTATCTCCTATTCTCTTGCCAAGTGCACAGACCAGCAAGGGTGATCTACAAGTACATGTGAGCATTAGAGGTATTGAATTTGCCACTAACTACCCAAGCAATGGGCTGCAGCTGAAACAAGATCCCTTCATCCTTGGAGAAACTTGAAAAAATTAATTTGCTTTGAAAACTCATGCACCACTTAATAAGAGGGTATTACGCTGCATGGAGAAGAAGGGACAGCTGTTCATGGCTCCCCTTTGTATGATCTGTGAGATCTTATGATTTCTTACATGCAGAAGCATAAGTGATGCCTGAGAGAAGATGGTGTCCCTATAATTGCACCCAAGTGAATGGAAAATGTGTTGTTAGAAATTTAAATTAATCAAGTCATTTCTTCTAAAATTAACCCTTTGTGCTCTCACAGAATTTTCTTTTTTTTTTTTTTGTGTATGAATTTTTCGGAACAGACAGGATTTCAATACAAAACTTTCTTGAACTTGGAAAAACTGTGTTTCTCTGCCTTTGAATAATATGACAAACACTGACATTGTTTGTAGACTATCTGATGATGCATTGCTTCAAGACCATATAATTATCTTCCTTAAGAATACAGGAGCTTGTAATAAAAAAATCGATGAGCAGTTCCTTGGATACAGATGTGATTTCAATTTCACTCCTGTTCTAAACTGTATACAAACAGAGAAAAAGCTTTAGAGAATCTCCTCTCATCATTTGATTGCCCCACTGTTTGGTCTTCATATTTGATTACAGACCTTTTATTTGTGTATAATTTCTCTTATTGTTTTGGAAATATTTAGATTTGATCTAAAATTTGAACTCTATTTCCAGTATTAGCTCAATTTTCACCCTGCTTCAAAGCCCAAGCCAAATCTTCCTGATTTCTCACCCTTTTTATTTTACTAATAAGGATATGTTGCAATGTTCTTGCTTCCAGTCATGTCACCTGATTAGTGGCAGTCTGATGTTAACACATATGCTTCAGTGAAGTAAACTTTTATCAGTTCATCAGAATTTTATCTATGTTCATAATCTTAGCTTGAGTTAGATCAGGTTACACTATCACTAGTCCATTTTGCAGCTTTTCTGGGCATATCACATATCACCTTGTCCCCCTTGAGTGTCCATTTGGATGGGGAGGAGATGGAATTTGCACTATGATACTTGATCATCCATCAAGAAATCTAGTCAATCTGGATTGTTCTTGGATATGTACTGATCCATTCTGTGTAAACAGAACTGTTTTCAATTTTTCTTTTAACAGCATTACTAGACTTCTTGAAGAAATAAAGCAGTAATGGTACCTGGTTTTTTGTCTCTAAGGATTCTGAGATTGTCTGGGGTTATTTGAATTGGAAGATAATTTTACTTTCATGCTTTGTGGTGCTAGTGGCCTATCAGTTAGCTATCACTAAGACCAGGTTTAATAGACCCTTCAAATCACTGTAGAACAAAATCAGTCTAACTTGAAACCTTCTGCCGATATTCCTGCAGTACTTTTGCTTTGCTACCTTTGTTGAAATAGTCTTTGAGATAATTAGCGTCTGATTCCAGTATGTGTTTTCCCTCCAACTCAAGGAAGAAGGGAGGATTTCTGAAGATAATAGCAGAATTTAAAGTACATAGCTAGAAAGATTGTTCTCCTGCTGTCTTGTTCCTGTCTCTGAACAGTTTATTTCTGTAGATACTACTTAAGCCTTGCAGCATAGTTTGAGTGGAACATCTGCCGGTATGTGGTTAGGATTAAAATTCACATGATTTTTATCTTGCAGTGTTCCAGTATTTGCAGTTTTATACTTTTATTTGTCTGTTAAATTCTGACTGGATTTAATCAAGCTGATAGATAATCAGCTTAGAATTTATTTGGATACAGTACATGGATTTGGAGAGAGCCTAGACAGTTTTTTTCAAAATTCAACTAGTAATTCTGGACAAGGCTTCCTCTGGGACATACAGAAGATACTTTTGGAATGTAACCTTAGCACTTCTCTCCATATGGTTGATTCTGTTTGCCATCATAAGAGCCCGAAAAGTTCCACATTTGCAAGTATACCAAGATGTCAGCCCACATCTAAAAAGGTCCTAGCTAAAAATAATGTACCTTTTACAAAATAGCTACATCAGAGGTATGAAAATATCATTACTACTCCCCATTTTACAATTTAGAATTGATCAGATTTTCTGATGTCATGCTTTAGGTGAACTTTCCATGTCTCATTTCCGAGTTAATGATCTGTTGGTCAGTGCATCAAGCTTGGAATATTTCACAGCTTGTCTCAGAAAATCTTGACCATTTGCCTGTAAACCACAGATCTTTTAGGTACAGAAGCTGAGCGCAGTATGTCTTATCCATTACAGGGTGTGCTTTGTGACTCACAGTGTTTTAAGGGATTTGAGTCTCCATGATTTTCCAGGAGGGTTGCAAAAGCCTTAAAAAAGAGAAGAAAGTCTGCAGGCCCAGAGACTCTTCCTTGCCCAGCACTGTATCTGTAATGGCGTGGTTCAGCGTGTTCAGGGAGGTAACAAATATAACCTTCTTTAAAAATTCATCTTGATATTCTCACCTGTTCAGCAAAAGACCATATGACAAAACCTGATGCTTTACCATGGTGCCTCTCTGGGTGATATCTACGTCTCTTCTCTGTTCTGAGCTGTAACCACCCACAGCTGACTTTACACCACATTAGTCTATAGTTAGAAATGCCATACTCAGAGTGAATTATATAACTGATAGCAGCACTGCTTTCCCTGAAGGATATTAAGCATCTTAAAGCACTTTTAAGGAAAACCAAGTACTAACCAAGCTGCTGACACCAAGGGTACTGCTTTAAAAAAAAAAAAAAAAAAAAA
>PYHW01010392.1:2565709-2598377 GCA_013186435.1 Turdus rufiventris | reverse complement strand
ACATGTTTTTCATGCATTTATTTGGTCTTTGACTCCATATTCTCTTGTCAGCATTAAAACCCTGAAACACTGTGCTGTGTTTTTGGTATTTTTGGAAGGATTTTTGAAGCGTTTTGTGTCTGTGTGAACAGCTGAGTCTGCCTTTTTACTATGTATCCACCAACATCCCATTCCCAAGGGAGGCTAGTGAAACATCAAGTCATAGCAGCATTTATTTTAGATGATATTGTCATGAAAGTATACCATCAGCCTCTTACTCCACTAAAATGTTGGTGAGGGAGGTATTAGAAAATGAAGGAAGTTAGAAGATTTTTGAGTTTTTGTGAGGAACCTAAAAAAGGAGAGCATCTGCTGCTTTGGTCCAGATACAGGGCAGACATCCTTTGTCCAGCACAGTGCTTACGGGCTACTGCCCAGGAGCTCAGCAGGGGCAGAGGTCCTCTTTGTTCATAGCCCATTTCATCTCCTTCTTCCATAATGAAAGTAATTAATAAGAGAAAATAAATGAAAATAAAAGAAAACACGTTCACAACCACAGAAATCCTGCTCTGTACAAAATCTATGGTCAATTTGAAAAAGTACAGCTGATTTTAGCAAAGAAATTGCCTGTGGGGAAAATGTATGTTTTGAAAATGTATGAAAATTTCTGCAGGAAACTCAGGACAGGATTTTGTATTAATTTTTAGAATGCATTCATTTTTAAAATGCATTCATTTAAATATCTCCAATGGGTATGTAGGGCGTTTAGGTTTTATTTGCAAAGTACAGTAATTTCACGAGTATAAGGTGGACCCTTTTGACTAAAATTTTGGTCCAAACCCAGAAGTGCACCTTATAGTCCAGTGGGCTGTATATATGAACAAAGTTTGGAAATTTGGTGACACCTGGAAGTGCACCTTATAATCTGGTGCGTTTTATAGTCTTGAGATTACTGTATTTGTTTTCTGGATCAAAAATACACCCAAAACCTTTGCACAGGATTCTGTACACCCAATAATGAGGATGTAGACCCCTTGTTTCGAAGGGCTCTTGGCCAGACCAAATTAGCAAATAAATGTTGTGAGATTCTCAGAGTGACGTTTTCCTGTGAAATTAACCTATTCTGATGAATCATCAGTGCCCTTGTTTGACAGAAGTCAGAATATCTTCACTCTGGGGATAGGAAGCTGGTCACCTAACGAGAGCACTCACCACTCTGTAACAGGAGCAGCCTTCTGTTAGCAGGATGTAATTTTCTCTGTCTACCTGGGAGCTGTGGTGATTTTCCTTAAAAAGGAAAAAAAAAAGAGGAGGTGGGGGCAGAGGAAGCATGTAAGAATGTATGTACTTTAAAAAATATATATTCTTTCACCAGTGAGGCAAAAATAAATCTTTATTGAGATGTAATACAGCCTGCAATTAGGGTATTGATTTTACATGTGATGTTGAATGTACCATTAAGTGGAGGCTGGTAGTTAAAAAGAATGGTGCTGCCTCTCAGTCCTTTTGAGGCACTGTTTGCTTGATCTGCCACTGATCCATAGCCCTACACCATGCTGTCACATTTGGCCCCCTCCTGTGGATACCAGTCCTTTGTCTCCCTCTCCCTCCCTCCAGTAACCCTTCATCTGTTTCAGCTCTTGCCTCTGTCCATAAGAGGAGACACAATCTAAAAACCACACGGGGACAGTGTGACTAGCCACCACTAGAGTCCCTTAAACACACGGATTTGTAAAATTTGATTGTTCTAAGCCTGTCCAAGCCAGGACTACAATTTGAATTAAACATAAGGCAACCCCTTTTACTGAATCAATAAGTGCAAATAACATAGCTTGCAACCATGTTTTATTTCCCAGACAAAAGTGGTTCTAAACAGCTTTCTGAAGGCTATGCTTCAGCCACCTGCTGCTAAAGTTGTTTGCATTTTCCTGGGAAATTTGATCTCCTACAACATTAAAACAGACAAGTATGCAGTCAGCATGCTTGTGCATACTTGGGGCTAGATGTTTGAGCCATATTTTTGATGAACACTATAACTTTCTATGAACTTTATTTTGGCAAGTATAAATGACACGGATGGAAGGTGGAGAGCTGGAACTGTAAGAATCTTTCTTTCAGACTCACTCAATTTTAGCTGAATTTTGGAGACAAAGGCAATCCTCACTGTTACTTGAGAAACGTCAGTGTGGTGTTTTGCCACATGCCTCTTATTTGCATTTCTAATACTAGTTTTCACTGCAAGATCCTGTCCTCTTGATATTCTTCTCTGGTATGTCTGCTCTGGTATTTGGGTTCCTGCAGGGACCTTAGAACATGTATTTTGCAGTACTTGTTTCCATTTTGCAAATACACAGAGCACACTGTAATACCAGTTGATTTTTGCAGCTGGCATGTGAATGTACAATACTCCCAACAGGAGAGTGATTGAAATGTGGAGAACAGCTGTTTACAGTGAAGTCCTAGCTCCCAGTTGGTTTGTTCTGAGCAAGAGGAGTTTCCTAGAAAAGCAGATAACTTCTGCTTTTACTTTTCTTCACACTGTTCTCCTTCCTAGAGGTATAAATGCTGAATAAAGGTTCCACATTTGCTATTTCACAATTACTTTCATTAGCAAAGCTAATAACAATGAAAATTCCCTTCCCTAGGAGCTCTTCTCTATTCTGCTATTGCACTTATCCTCTCCAGGCCACCAAGTAGTGTATTACTTCATGCCTTCCCCTTGGTGTTCTACATCAGCAAAAGCATTAGGTACAGGCAGGGAGAAGTGATAACCTCCAGCACTAAAGATCATTAGAATTTCATGGGACTTACTTTCTGTTCCAATCCTCCCATATATTACAGATCACTACCATTTTTCAGTCTATTTCTCTACACACTTAATTGGTACTTAAGTAGCTAACAGGTAAATTGAGGGAGGAATGAAAAAACAGATCCATTATTTTTAAATCCTTTCTGAGTCTAACATAGAGGAGGAAGAGAAAAATTGTACAAATCAGCATTGTCTTTGGGTGCTAATTTACACCATACAAGGATCTTGGGTGCTACATACTTTCTAAGTTTCTGTCTTAGAGAACCTCTGCAGCTATGCATTAAAGCATTGTACGGACAGCAGGCAAACTGCACATAGTAACACGCTGTTGCTAAATCTAAAGCATTTCTTTTCCTATAGAAGTGCTTAAGGGGAAAGAAAACATCCAAAATCCAATCCAAATTGTTTCTTTATGACACAACAAAAATAAATAGTAAAAGCCAGACAAACTGAACATGTTCTTTATTGTTATTAAAAAGGATGTTGATCTCAACTGGCAGCTTGCAAACGGAGAACAATTTGATCTGTTTTCAAATGCTGAACTATCCTTGGAACAACCCATGGAAATGATGATGTTCTGTTAAATGATTCAATACTCAGGGATTTGATTTGTCTTAGTAAAAGGAGATTATTTCTCAGAAGAAATTTTCGTATTTTCATGCAGTTACCCTTTGACTTAACTATTAAAATCAACAGAAAACAAGCTGTATCTGTGCAGACACACATGCTCAGGTGATCTAACTCCAAACTTCTCCTCATCTGCTTTNNCCTCATCTGCTTTTCTACCCCATCTCTCTTTCTCTGCAATCTTTGATGTGGTTAACTGGAGCCTTACTTAGACATTATGGAAGATTTTATCAGCAGTGCAACTGTATTCTTTTTAAGCAACAGCCTTTTCACAAATTCTGTTTCCACTCTAGTTATTCATGGTTTAATCACGCTAAGGGCAATAAAACTCCTCTTTATTTACACTAGATTAATGCTTTCTTGAGTATAATGAGACAAACTTTGGCAGGTGCAACTTTGCAGGTAATTTGTAAAAGCCCAGTGGACATTTATTACTTCCCTACCATTAATTATATGTGTTTGGAAAATGTGTGTTAATAGAGGTGAATACATATAAACATGTGATTGTAAAACTAAATGAACAAGACATAAACCAAAACTGACAGAATAATTCAATAGGGAAGGAATAACCAAAGAAAAGAGGGCTGATTACTTAAGTATGAGAAAAAGCACCACATCAATGCAATATTTGAGTTGCTCTTGCAGTGGAGTGGGTCAGGAGCTGCTGTTACTTCCCAGCAAATGATACCAGGCATCTCTGCTGGCTGCCAAGCCCACAATTCTGTGCACAGAGATTAGACAGAAGATATTTAAGTAACAAGTACCACCAAGTGAATGAATAACTGTAGAGTATAACCAAGTGCTTTACTTCTGAGAGAAAAGCAACAACTCCTTAAACAGCATGTCTGTCATTCCACAAGATATAAACACTATATTGCATAAATACTCTACTTTTGCTCCCTAAATGATGTTTTGCAAGTATTTTTTAGCAGCGCCTAACACAAATTGTTTATAAATGTGGCAGCGGATAAACTGCATCCATTAACTTTATCTGAAAAATAAAAAAGAACCCTGCTGTTAGGGAACTAAAAAATAGCTGACAGCCATTTCTTGGCTCTTGGTGGTTTTAGTGAGCTATTCACTGTGATAGAGGGGACTACACAACCGCAACACTGTCGAAAATTTTTAAAAACCCTCCATAAATAGGTGATATAAAATTAGCAGTGTTCAACCAGGTGGACATGGATGCATTTAGCTGCAGCTTCCATGTGACATTGACTCACTGAGAGAACACCTGGAGGTGCAATTCACAATCCTGTGTACAATAGGTAGATGCTCATTGTACAGCAACCCAGTTAATTACCTTGGTGCTTCCTCCCTCTAGAAATCTCAATGTGTCTTAGCTGGGTCCAGGTGCAAGAGATGTCTCAAACCTAAATGTAAAACTGCTGGGTGAAGGTTACAATGTGATGCTGGTCCAATCTTAATGTATGTAAACTTATTTTAATAATTATAATTAATAAATTCTGGTGTAACTGAAATTAAAAAACCAAAAATATTTTAATATGTGATTTTTCTGTTGTGGCCTTTTCCCTTTTTCTTTCATTTTAATGAAAGCAGGCTCGGGGTCAAATTTTGCTGCACTTCTAACTGCTTTGCTTGGGGAATTTGCAATATTATTTCAACACAATTCTTAGGTGCCACCACAAAGCTTCAGATGACATTCTTCCCATGTGCACAAATGTATCACTCATGGGAACAGAAAGATAAGCAAGGACAGAAGAACTGTAAAGCTGAAGGGAATAGCAAGAGAGAACAAACCATACGTGGTAATGTAGAAAGCAAGGATGGGGTCAGAACCAATACCTTGTATATGAACACCCAGGAATGAGATTCATCTGTATTTGCTGAGGTGAAGGGTAAAAAGGGGGCAAAACACTGTGTCGTGATTCACATATTGTACAATTTTGTGTGTAGAAATATAAACATATGTGTGTGTGTGTGTGTGTGTGTGTGTATGTATGTGTGCATATATATATATATATATAATGAGAAAGAGATACAAAGTAAGAAATTCTTATCCTATTAGAATTTTGGAAGCTGAATTCAACACAATTGATAGACAATCATGGTTGTGTCAACCAGGTTAACTTTTCTCTAACTTTTAATATTTTGCTGTTTTTGAAGGTAAGAATGTTGAATAGTGGAGACAAGAGAGATTAAAATCTCTTACTTTTACATCTAATTTAGAGTTAGAATTGCTATTTTTTGTGTGAAACATTATTGCTTCAAAAGTTCCCCAGATACCAAAGTATCTTCTAAAACAAAGGACATAGCCCTAACCTTAGGACTGATTTTAAAATTTGTTCTACTTTGCAATCTTATGTCACATTTTGAACAAGAAAACAAATAATGGTTGTCTTGAACTATATTTTGTTGTAGGTAGCAAAACAGATTTAATTTGCCTCATGTGGGACAGAACAGTGTGTGTGAAAGAGTTCCTCTTTGGGGTTCTGCTGCAAAATGCTAAGGTAATGGGCTCCTTGGTCTTGAACAGATAAGCTGCTCTCAGGTTCTGCAGTTGTGTGAATTCAATGAGATGAATGTCCAGTATTTGTGCTTAAAGCTGTGTTCAGAGATTGTCGTTCAAAGGAAGAGTTAAGACAAAACTAGAACAAAAAGGACAGCTATGCACTGGAACATCTGCGAGCTATGCGACCAAAGGACACTTTCTGCAAGACACAAAACAGAAAACCAGATCTTCAGTGTGAATGAGAGATTTTATTCTTAAATTCTGGCAGGATGAAGGATTTCTACCAGGAAAGATCAGAGCAATTAAAAATCAGGAAGACTGCTGAAAAGAGTGCCACATTCACTACCATTTTAATTACTAAGACCATGAGCAGAAGGAAAAAGGGAGATAATGCAGAATGACACTAATTGTGAAGTGATCTTCCCAAGACAAGGTAAATCACTTCTCAGTAGCACTCCCTTTATTTTTGTTTATTTTTCTTTTGAATGTTTTTTTTAGGCTGTTTCATACAAAAGTGCCTGAGTGATTTTGCTAAAATTATACAGATCTGAAATGTTTAAAACAGAATTATAGAATCACTGAGGTTGGAAAAGACCCCTAAGATTCTTTAGACCAAGCATTCACTCATCACTGCCATCCATCAGGACACATCTCTGTGACTCAGTGCAGCCAGTTTTAGTTGTGTTCACTCTGACCTTAAGTTAAATAGCTTCCAGACTTGAGCTGGCTCTTGCTTTCCTATTAGGGGGACAGATGGCACTCATATGACACTCCTTTTCTTGCTGTTGGTGGACATACCCTCCAATCAAAATGATACTATGGATGTCAAAACCATAAAGTAAATTGCATTAATCAGAGCATGTAGGTATAGCAAATAGACACTATCCCAGAATCATGTAAATCGTGGAGAGGCACTTAATACTGTACGGCTGTACTCCAGTTTGGTGGGATCATCTTACATAAGGGAACAAGACAAGATTTCAAACAACTTGTGCAAAAATTTTGTTTTCATTGCTTTCCTGGCATGTCCCTTTTGTTTTTTTAGTCCCTTCTTTCTGAAGAAAATTAAAGCCACAGTACAGTTTCACTGCTGTCTGTTCACTTTCCAGGACACCTTTTTATCTTGTTTATATATAGATGAACCAGTCAAGGAGCAAAAAAGCCACCACATGGTTGTGATGAATGACAGAGTCACTTCACTAATGAACCTCAAATGCTCAGGTATATTTAACTAAACCTTAAATGTTTAGCTGATGAAAAACTGGCCAGCTGAACTGTGTTCTCAACCAAGCATCTGTAGGGCACTATTTGAATGACAGATCAGTTCATGCATATCGCATCATCTCCCCGTGGGCTGCCCACCGTCAGAAGAAGGGGCTAATTTCAACTAATAGTCTGCAGTAAATAGATGCTCTACTGTAGAAGCTTTTTTTCTCCATCCATTTTTCTCCTAGTTTCTGCTTAACACTTCTGGGCAGACTGTTTTCCCAGAGAACTCTTGATTGCCATAGGCTGCTGTTGAGGAATAAAGTTCAGTCACAGTCTCCAGTGTAATGTCAAAAGGGAAAACATTAATTAAAAGAAGAGGCAACCTAATACTTATGCCCTGTGAACAGACCCCAGGCAGCACAGAGCTGATTCTTCTGTTTCATTTCTCCATCGTACTTTGGCATTTGAGCTGAGTCAGATAGATGAAACTATGCCTAGAGCAACACTCTTTAACTGCCTTCTTTTCTTAAAGTGTTGAACACCTGTCCCCTACTCTTCCAGTGCATTTAAAAGTGTAGAAGTCTCATAATATCATTTCTGTGTCTTTTTCTGAAAAAAAAAATAAATGGTTGACATCTCTATTGATATTTAAATTCTTTTCTTTGGTGCGAGATGATAACTGGCTAAAGAGAGATGCCTTTAAATTAGTGCACTTCAGTGTGGTACTCCTTGTGTTTTTAACAGCTTTCAGGTGTTAAACTGGCAGGACATGTTCTAACGCAATAGAGTGATCCTCATCATCCATATAACAAGAAAGGGACAGCAGATTTTATTCCAAAGAGGAATGCCACAGAGAGTCATGAACATCTTAGGAACCACTTGTTCATTGAGTCTCTCCTAACATTGAATATTTTATTTGTTAGGTTATGTCCCATGGTATCAATGCTTGTATCTCCTCAATAGAGATGTTAATACAATTGAAAAAGGCTATGGACTCAAGTACAGCTTAAATTAAGCCCCAAACAATACTTTGCCTCAATTATTTTTTTCCAGCAATGGGTTCTTCACTGAAGGCATCAAATTATTGCATTGTTTTCGGCTTCACTTCCAGGTTCTCTTGCCTAAGAATAGAGGGTTGTACGGATTTAATTTCTGTAAGCCATTAGTCATNTCATCTTTTTCTCCTCCTCCGAAAGCTTTTTTTTTTTTTTTTTTTAGCTGTTGGTACCCATGTCCCCAGTTCTAAAGCACTTTTTCTAAAGAATTTACTTGACATAAGGGTCACGACACTGAACAGAAGAGTGGACTTCCTATGATGCCTAGATCATCATCCAGAATTACCACTGTTTATTTAAAAGTCAAAAATGTACCCAGGTAGGTCAAATGCTTTGTCCCAATTTGTGTTACTTTGTGCTTTATATGTTGTGCTCTCAGTTCACCCAGCTTTATTGCATGTCACTGGAGTGCCATACAGCCTCTAGTCCTAATTATTCCATGTAACTGTGGCATCTGCAGGTTTTTGCCAGCTTGCAAATCATTTTCAGATCTCTCATGGATCATACAAACTACCCTGCCTCACTGCGGGGCTTTATGCAGTCACTGACAACTTTTGATGCATTTAAATTTGACCATTTTTCTCCTCTTTAATTTCTGTCTTGCATTTTGTTTCTATTAAATTACGAGACTTTAGCTTTGGTTTTGTGGTTTCCACTGTACCTGTAAGCCATAGAGAGGTATTAATCCCTTGAATGCCTCCTGTCTGGCAGCTAATTTTCTCCTGTCATATTAGCTGTGGATACCAGGCCACCTGCAGCTGTTCCTGGCTCCTGCAGGAGGCTTGGCCCCTTTCCCAAGGCAAATCCTTTCTTGTCCCACCAAATTCCTAGTTTCTTCTAGAAGGACTAAGAGCTGCAGAGAGTAATACAAATACTACCAAAAGACTGCCATTCCCAGTAAGGCAGGAAAATTCCACTCTGGAGCAACCCAAAATCTACTGAACAAAGCAGCATTATCTGAGACAGTCTCATCACTTAAGGGAGCACAGTAACATTGCAGTAATATTGCCACACAAATTGAGATGTCTCACAGGTCCAAACTCTAAATTAGGGCCATCCATAATTCAGCATTGGCTGGTCTAGCAGTAGTGGTCATTATAATGAAGCAGTTTGGATAAAACAGAATAATAGGAAGATGTAGCAACTTGATAAATATTAACAAGTTAGTATCATACAGGTTGTAAATCATCTTTAACTTCTCTGCAATCTCGAAAACACTGCCTGTGCCTGCCCTTGGATGTAGTTGCACAGGTCTGAAAGTTTGCACTCACTACAGAGCAGAATCCGGTTCTTGAGCTGCAGTTATTGCTTAGCATATACTTAATTAATACTTAGTGATCCTTGAATGAGAAGGAGTTTTTAACACTTACAAGCACCGAGAGCTCTCTGAATCAAGGTTGTGTGGTCAGGATTCTTCTCCTTTGTAGAAGCTATTTTTGACTAGTTTTGTTTTCAGACACCATCTCTAGCTGAGCACTGAGGCTGCAGTGCAGAAAAAAATATCTCCAAGTCCTCTAACTGGAAATATTGCTTCTCTTCTCCACTGGAATTAGATAAAAACATGTGACATTCATTTCTACTGATGCAAGTATTTGCAAATACATATATTTGTAAGACTTTAATTTTAGGCCTAAGTTAACCTGACATGTCTTTTTAAGGAGCTTGCCCAAGGCCACACAGTGGCTCTGTGTCAGCCAGGATTAGACCTCAGGAATTGCTACCTTTCAGTCCACTAGTCCAAGCTGCCTCTTGTGCTGCCATCAGAACTCTCCAGGCTAGATCAGATCAGTCTGATCACTTTCTACATGTGGTTGATCTTTAAAAACATGTGTATCCTAACTGCCTGAGAAACCAAAAGAATGCTTTTCTGTACCAATAGAGGGCATGACTGGTTTTTCCTCTTTTTATTTTAATTTTTGTGAGGCAAAATTAGCTCATACTTGTGTCCTAATCTTTAGGAAAAAAAAAAAAAAAACAAAACCCTGAAGCACTTAAAGCTCCAGGGATACCGGTCCACTTTGTGTTCTCATCCCTTCATCTTTAGCTTTTAACAGGACTGCCTTTTGCCATTTGGCCAGCTCCAGAAGGGATGTGAGTGGCATTCACAGTAGGAAGAAATACACACAGACTCAGGATAAAAGACTCGAACTCAATTAAAGCATTAACACCTTTATTATCATTTCAGGTATACCTGGACCTCAAAACATATTATCCAGAGATTGTATTTTGTCTTATCTCCTCATCTCAAGGGCTGTGCACCACAGATGGTGCCTGTGTCCCTGGCTGCATCATGCTCCTTAAGAAGCAGTGGAAATCTGTTTCCACCCAAGGTCTGGCTCCAGAATTTGACTGCTTCCTCTTCCTTCCCCACTTAGTCCAGGTTGTCCTAAGCTCCAGGACAGGACACACTGCACACAGCTTGTCAGACTGCTGCAGCATTCATTGTCTGCCTGATATGTTGGACAAGGGCTGCAAAAGAGGGGTCTTGCAGCTGTGTTGCAGCAGGCAGCACAACACCCCAAAGCCCTGCACTGGCAGGAATGCCCAAGCCATGCTCTGCTGGGGCTGTGCATCCATCCCAATCCAAGCACAAGCATCTCTTGCTGCAGCATCCAAGGGATGAGGTTTGGGGGTCACGCCACAAGGAGAGATTTGGAGTGCTGATGGAATGACAAACAGAAAGATTAGAGGAATTTTTTCAGAGTTGTTGTGAAGTATTTGGAGTGTGAGAAGAGGATACTTAGCAGAACGGAGGTTTTTAAACCACTAGCTCAAGGTCTGACACTAAGGCAATTAACAAATCAAGTTAGATTATGTAGATTTCTCTGGATCTACTGGGAAACTGCTACTTATTGCAGTTTTTCAAGGCCCTTAAAAACTCCGCCTGCATTAAGCCAGACTAAGTAGAGGACTGTTGCAGCTCCTTTTGTGATGTTATGGGGAATTTGCCAGCTTTCAGATTTTTATGACATACACACAGTAGCTGTGGGAGAACTTCTTACCACCTGCAGGTAATAACAGTAATACCTTGGACAGTTACCATGCCTTTCATCTGTGGATATCAAAAGGCTTTCTAAACAATAACTAGTTAAATGGCACCACTGCAGTGAGATATGTACTTCTAGCTTGGGTGGCTTGGGTGACTTTTATTAATCTAAGAGCTCTCATAAGGCTGCCGAGGCTTTGCTTACAAGGCAGAGATAATGGTAGGCAAGATGTGTTGGTTTGGAGTCTGAGAGCTAGGACAGTTTAGGGAGGGGGACTACTTTAACTATGCCATTTTTATATATTTTCACTGTGTTCTTAAAAATCTTTTACTGACCTAAAATCTGAGTAGCCATGTAAAAGGAGATAAATATGCATCTAGGGATAGCTGAATGTAATGTGTTTTGGAGGAAAAGGAATATAAAAGTCTTGATGTTGACTCAAGGTAAAACAAAACCTAACCAAACTACTCCCACAGCACACACAAACCCTTCAGTGGCCTGTGGTGGTCTTCCATCAAACCCCTGAAATTTGAGTTTACTTTTGGAGGGTTTTATCACCCTTTTAATAGATTTACTTTTTAATGACAAAAGAGAAAAAAACTTTTCTGGCAGAAATGTTCTATTCTTAGATGGGTTAATTTTTTTTATATATTTCTATCTGAGAAACAGTGAAATCTCTTTGGCCATTTTAAAGGGAATCACTGGCAATATGAACTTGGCTGTTCCTTGTACTCAGAGAGCTGAGTTGTATCCATTCTCTCTCAAAGTTGGTGTGAAAAACATTCTCATTACAATTCAGCCTTTGTTGAAGCCAGGCTTTTCAGGAGAAGGAAGGATAGCAATACCTTCCCAAGAGAGACTGGGTATCTGGCAGACATCAGCCCAGATAGCTCTGAAGTGTCTAAGCTGTTCAACTGGGACTGCAACGAGGGCTTACACTCCTGTGACATAACTTTTCCTTTGCTGTGATCTGATGAATCCTTTAGGCAAAGCCCATGGGACTCCTCCATCAGTACTGTGGTACTAACTTGCTGAGGCAGGTATTTGAAATTCTTTGATGCCCTTGTTTTGCAACAAGCTCCACAAAGACAAGATCCCAAAGAGAAAATGTAGTCATCTCTTAGGCCAAGTGGGATGCAGCTCACAGTGGGATTGCAGCTGCCCTGTGTATTCTTTATGCAACTGCCATATTATTCTGTGCTGAACTTTGTGAGAGCAATGCCTTCACAGAAGAAGCCCAGAAGAGAGGGCCACACAGAATTACCATCTATTAAAGTGCAACCCTCTGCCAGGCTTCTTGGCATTCTTTGGCCAGAGTTGGTGTTTTTAAGAAACAGACATGTTTTAGGATGCTCTCATTATGTTATCCTGTTTAGGAGACAGTGTAAGACCTAGAGGCAAAGCATGATGAATATGCATAGAGAGCTGTGTTAGAATTCAGTCACGCTCAACACTGAAATATCCTGGTATAAAACCAGGTCACCTTAATTTGAATCAATAGACTTCCTGTACTTTTGAGCATGCAAAGAATAGTACTGACTTCAGTGGGACAGTTTGAATCCTTAATATTAGGGATGTACTAGAATCCGTGGTAGAAGGAAGATTAAGTATGCATGTGATCATCTCACTCCCATACCAACACTGCTTTAATGTTACAAGAAAACAGTAGATACTACTTGGGCACTGTGTGTCCCTCAGGGAGAGGAGTTACACACCCCCACCTTAAAAAAAAAAAGGGTAAAAAGTAATCCACTGTACATTTACTGTGTGGAGCCAGCATGAGAACATCTTTAACACCGTAACAAACACCCAATGCCACAGCTGAAGTGAACATACATCTTAGCAGAAATGAGTCTACAATTATCAGTTTATTGTTTAATTGTGAGCATGCCCCAAGGACTTGTACCATTTCAGAGATGACACAGGTGACAGTCAAAGTAAATGCAGGATAAAATGCTTGTATGTTATGATTTTATTTTTTAAAACATAAAGTTAAAAATCAGTGTTATATGTGTTTTCAGTGAGTAATGCATGGATCTTCTTCGACTTCCATTGGAAAACCCTCCACAGAATTTTTGTTTCTGACTGATCCTTCTGGGGCTGGAAACTCTCTTGTGCCCTCTGACATGTTCCAATTTAACATTGACCCACAGACCCCACTTAAGCCCCCAGGCTAACTGAGGACATCCCAGCAAGGGTGGGCTTATGTAAAGTCCCACTGGTGTTAGCAGGAGCAGGGAAAAGGCTTTAAGGAGGGCACTTACACTTTTGCTGCACTCAGCTGGAGGTGTGCCAAGCTGCTCACTATTACTTTGAAAAGCAGAGAGCACAGTGTGGCCATCAGTCTCAGAAGATCAGAGTCAGACTGTCCCCCTCAGCTGCTGGTGCCAACTTCAGAAGAATTTCTTGAACTCTTCTTTGTGTATCCTTTCCTCCTTTTTTTTTCTTTTTTTTTTTTTTTTAATACATATAGTCGTCAATATCTTACTGATAGTAAGAAGATATGTGTAAGGGGAAGAAATGTTCTACATAGGTAGTTTGTATTCTAATTATTGCTTGAGCATTCAGATGCCTTTAACACACATACAGTGCACGTACAGTTCTTGTTGTGACTGCAACATAGCTCACTGCTCATGAAAATTTATGGACACTTTCAATCTTCAAAGACAATCCCAAAAACAACTCTCAATATAGCAGAAACTTCACACTCTGGAAGGAGGAGGGAGAATCACTACAAATTTCTTTAGTGCTACATTGTGCTTCATCCCAAGTGTTGGTCAGTTTTTATATTTTTAATTTAGAAATGAAAGGAAATGCTTATCATTTGTTTATCATCTGATAAACTAGTGTACTGGAGGGCAAGTCCTATTTCTGTAAACAAGCCCTGATGCACTTAAAGTATTACAAATGGAGGTTGATGAATATTCAGCTTACCCGTTTTCTTCTGAATTTATTTTGGAATAAAAGGGAAGGCATAATGAGACCAAATCAAGTATCTCTCTACTCAAAATCTTTCTGTAGTTCTCTTTTACTGCTCTGGATGCACAAAGAATTTGTGAAAGCATTCTGCATTTTATTTGTGCCCAAGAAAAAGCCTCAGGTGTTGTGATGCTCCTCAGCATCTCCTGTGACTCAGTTTGCATGAAGTGCTGAGACCATGGCTCAGAGGCAAGCACTTGCAGGCAGTGCATGGAGCTTGCAGTAGGGTGCAGCTGAAACTGCCCCAGGGAGGAAACACCTCAGAGCTGCAGGGGGATCAGGGCAGAGGCTGCAGGAGCTGGGAGGATGGGACTCGGATGGATTGCTACCCCCACATGGGTGTGTAGGCTGGAAAATGGGTAGGGCTGGTGGGAAATGGCAAAGCAGTGAGGTCTTAAGCTGTGTATATGAGGGGTTGAATGTATGTGCAGTGGGTTCCAGAGCTGCACTAGATGTTAGAGGTGGTTTGCAGGCCATGGATGTCTGTCAAGTAATTCATTGCTGCTGCTTGAGGGTGGGGGATTTAAAAAGGTACTTTCAGAGGAAAGAGATTTCAGGTCAAATAATGACATGACAGTGACTTCCTAGGAAACTGTAAGCTTTCCACAATGAAATATACTGAACTCTTTTCCCTATATAACACTAAAAATAAATTAATTAATTAATAAAAATAAATAAATAGAAAGTAAGCCCACAACCAAAAGAAATAAAAAAGAAAAACAAAACCAAGAATAACAAAACCCCTGCCATGTACATACTCACAAGCCGTGATTTTGCTTAATTCAAGCAATATTTGCAGCAAAAAATCACTCAGCCGCCCTTCTAAGTGCTGCCATCATTTAATGTAAATGGCTTCATAACAGCTTGGAACAGAAATTGTTACAAGTCAGAGGTGTCATTCAGAGCAAATCTAGAGAGAAGTCAAGTGACTATGATATGTGAATCACATTGAATTTGGTTGACTGCAGGATATAATTACCTCCATTTATTGTGTTTATGAACAATTCTTTGTATGAAAAGCTGTTTTTTCAGTTTTTAAAATACTTCGGTGGACACAGATGGAGATAAATTCCAACAGACTGGGAGAAATGTCTCCTTGCACCTGTTTCTCCAGCACCTGTTTCTCCACCATTAATTGTATTAAGTAGCCCAGAACAATTATGCATTGTATTCTTGCAGTGTGCGTTTAAAGAAAAATGCCAAAGACAAGATAAAGAGCCATTATTAACACAAATAATTACAGGGAACACCTTTCTCAGTGGTTTCAGCATCACATTTCTGCCTGTGTCATATCTAATTGCTAAGCAAGGAACACAGTTTTAGATTAGTGACCATATAGCCTTCTCTGGTTAAAGTTTAGCTTATAAAAGAGAGCAAAAAGTGACTCTTCACACTGCCTTATTGGTTGGTGGTCCTTCTGCCTTGTCATCCTTGATGCCTAAAGTCCATATCTCCAGATGGAGAAAAACTTCTAGTTCCTCACTTTTCATCAGAGATGTTATTTCAAAGGTTAGAGGAAGTGAGACAATTTGCATAAAACAACCTTTAAAGAAGTAATGTAGAAAAGTGACTCACGCCCTTCTCCCAGATTCTCTCTCTATAATCAAATCTGAGAAGTCCCTATTTGTTTTTCTGACAGTGCAGAGCAGTGCTTTGAAGGGAGGGTATCACTCAGTCTGTTGCAGACAAACATTGAGACAATAAAACATATGAGCATCTGGCTGTTTCATACAGGCAATTTCAGGGAACTCTTTAATCAGCCTTAGGGTCTGCAGCTATATTGCCCTGGGGTTCCCATAGCTTAATGTTTGAAAACTGTAAATGTTTCTTTTTTCAAAAGGCTGAAGCACTGATTTGTTTGAGACTGTTCCTGAAGCTCCAGATCTACAAAACAAGTTGTTTTTTACTGTGAATACCAGGATGAGGTGCAATGGGGTGTAGCAGTCAGGGAATTTTGTTCTGCTGAAAGGAGGTCTCCCAGGCTAGGACATGATGCCAGATACATCAAAGCTGTCTGCAACGGTCTGCAGCTGCACTGTTGATAAGTTTTAAGTAAAGCACCTCTTTCCAATGAGCTTTGCTCTTGATCCAGGCAGCAGTTGTTGAAGTCCATGCTTAGTTAATCACACAGAGGGTTATTAACCTTTTAAACATCTTTTTTAACCCAGAAGAGCCAGAAAACACTGACTTGCAGATTGCCTTTGGGCAGAGGAGTAGCAAACATACTGGTGATTGCCATGTTTCTGGGTACATTTTTCTCACTTTCCATTTGAGAAAACATGACCAGGAATCTCTTCTGCCGATAAGTGTCTGCACCTGCCTCTGCTCAGAATATGTCTCGCTTCACACGCACAGATGACAAATGAACAAATGCTGTGAGACCTGGTATTTAAGTACATGGGGGGGAAGAGGAGTATTGTCATGCTGTGGCATCCATAGACTCCTGTTTCCTGGCTCACATTTCTACCAGCCAGTGTGAAGGATATCATCCAGCTCCTGGGGTCTTCATTAATGCCTTCTGCACTGGGCAGCAGGAGGTAGAGAAGAAGTGAAAGACCTAAATGCTGGTTTGTACTTTTTTGCTACTGAGGATGCATTTTTTCAGACTGCCACTATCTGCTCATAGGCAAACTCAGAAACCAGCACACAGATGCATCCAGACTAATTTTCTCTTTTTTATTTTATTTTATTTTTTAAAGTGCCATCCACTCCCCTTGAAAAGCCCTTCCTTAGTACACTGTGCCTGGATGTATTCTGCAGACAAACCAGCAATTCTCTGTGAGAAAACAAAATAGCACCATGTTACTGCTACCCCAAAGGTCTGGCTTCATAGATTGATAGCAGTGACAGGGGGAAGGATTTGGGAGAAAGACGAATGCAGAGGATCCTGCAATCTTTTCAGAGCAACAGCCTGAAAAGATTTGGTTGGGATTACCTGGTGCTGTGTCCCACAAGTTCAGTTGCTGCACCACTCATACCCAGGGGAGACCTTCTTTTTGGTCCCCTCAGCAGGGACAGGGCAGATCAGGCATCTCCTTACTCCTGGCACTATTCTGGGTGCCCCCGTGCTGTGCCCAGATGTCTGAGTTCACATCGAGATTCTACTCAAGATTTCTGCATTCAATTATCTCTCAAGCAGTGTGATTATCAGTTGGACCTTTTCTAATAAATGGCATTAATTCACAGAAATATGCTAATTAAATTATTTGCATTTCCCCCTGTTGTTGAAGAAAGAAACCTGAGCCATAACTATCACAGCTCGGACACAAATGCCTCTCACATGCTTATTTCATTAAATACTTCTCATGAAGGATGGAAGTGGGCCACACAGATGTGCTGCAGGCAGGGTCCAGGGAGCCCTCCTGCCCATGAAAATTTCTCCAATCTTTGGTAAGGAAATGTAGAGGTTAGCTTTTCTATTCTCACTCACCTCTCCCCTGCTATCTNTTTTTTTTTTTTTTTTTTTTTTTGTGCTTTTGCATTTATGCTCCTAATTAATTTAAGAAGTGAATTGTGCCATTTAATTCAGCACATCATATCTCTTTGTAGTGCACACTCTTCAGTAATAAAGTGGCATTATAAATTATTCAATTTTTCAAGCTTTGAGTCTAAATCAAATAACATATGATATCTTTGAAGACGTTTTTATTGCTGTTCTTAAAACACATGAATATGATAGTAGTTTTCACACAATGGAAACCAACCCCACTTATTTGTTTTGCTTTGCTTTAATTTGATAGGAAGTATATGTATAATTATATTTCTTCCTTTTATCTGTCATTTTTCTTGGACCCCAAATGGAGCATGTTTCTACATAAAGCAGGCAATGAAAGGAATGTCACCTCTTGAAAGAGATTTTGCCTGTTTCCAAACAGAAATATTTTAAGGCAGATTGACTGTTCTGAATAGGTTAGAAGCAGACTTTCATAACCTCAATTATAATACATTGATAGCAACATTTGTTAGATTCGAAATGGAATGAGGTAGGTTGAGAGGTATTAGAAAGTAAACGGAAAACATACAAATCATTCTGGAAGTGCAATTTCTAAAGCTGTTCTATTCATTAAAAACCTACTTGTTGATGTATGATTTATTATGTGTTGTGTAAACAAACTGCATTGATATGAGAGGAGAGAGGGAGGGCTGCATGTAACATCTGCAGCAAACCTGAAGCTCTTGCAAAGGAGTTTTTCACAGCTTCCACTGCACACAATGTCATATAACAAAATATAGGTGATTTGAAATCTCTTTTTTCAAAAGACCAGCTTTCTTAGGGTTTTCACTTAGAAGAGTAAAGGGGGAAGATCAGTAATACAGCTTTACAAAGGATGGCAATGGGGTCTAAGCAAATTATATGTGAAGGGTGCTGTTCAGGTTTTGTTCCTCTCAAGCCTGTAGGATGTGATTAGGAGAGTTACTTTTCCAATATCCATGATGTGCTTGGCACCGTACAAATAAAAGTTTGTTTCTACCATCAGAAGATTTACATTTAGCCATTTTGTGAGCTTGTGTGATTCAGAGGTGGGTTTGCTGGTAGCAGCTGCAGATACAGCTGGGGTGAAAGTAGGCTGCACTTGGAAATTTATGAAAGGAGCAGAATTGCAATGCATCAGATGGAAGAAGAATTCCTCGCACCAGCATTTGACACCAGTCTCACGGTCCAAACTGGGGCTAGGTGGCAGAAAGCACAACTGCACCCATGTCAGTAGTTTCAGCTATGTGCCCAGCTGCCTTGCTCACTGGAAAAGCTTACAGCAACTAGAACAGGTTTTTGAACCTTCTAGTGCTTTACTTTATCTAATACTTTTATTTTGGGGCTTTTGCTTGTTCTTTCTACTTTTTCATAGTTTTGTTTTAATGGCGAATAATTCCTGTCTGGCTTGTCAGTTTTCATAGCATGTTTTGGCTTTGTAAAATTTGGCATATACATGAGTGACTGTGAATATTTTTGTTTGTTTGTTTCTAATCATAAATACTGCACAACAGAGAAAAAAATGTTTTGTAGCTCCACTCTGCTCAACAATGCAACTGAATTTCTGAATGGGCTATCTTTCAGTTCTCTCATTGGAAATAAATGAAAGTTACATTAGAATGTTATTCCCATCAGACTTACCCCTCGTGTCTAAGGATTGATTTTGCGGCAAAGAGTAAACCTCAATGCCTTCAGATGATTAATGTCCCATTCCCAATTTGCATGCATGGATAGTATCTACCCAAAGGTCAGAACAGAGGAGTGAGGTGAGCTGTGTTAGTACCTCTTCCTCAACCATGAAGTTTGACAGCAAAGAGATGGAGAAAGAGAGCATGCAGAGATTCGTGCCCATGGGAAGGGATCAAAAAGGTCATTTTCAGCTCCATGATGAATATTTTTTTTTTTATCAAACATGATAATAATCATACCTACATAGAGGGGGGGAAAAAAAAAAAGCTTATCTTCTTCTGCTTATTCAGCATTTATCAAATTATGCTCCTCTCAGAAGACTGGGGCTTGATTTGTGATGGTATTTTCTGGTGTTCTTGTTTTCTGAGGCAGAGAAGGCCTGGGCAACCACAGGGAGTGATTGCCAAGGAGAATGTTGTGGAGCTAATAGGAATGAGAAAGATAGATGGGGAAGAAGGTGAAAAAGACAGGTAAATTCACAATAAGAGTCTGTATTTTAAGTCACTAATTAGTGAAGGAGGTAATTGCACACAGTTGAAACTTAGTTTGGTATAATCATATAAGTCCATTTCTTGGAAATTATGAATGCAGAGAGGGCCACCAGTTTTTTTTTCTTTAGAAGTTTGACTTTAAAAGAATGAACCATTGACCAATTTCTACAGCAACTATCTACTCCTGAAAAAAATTAAAAAAAAAAAAAAATCAAGAAGAGGCTCCACAGATGCATTTTCTCCTCTCACCATGTGAAGAACTGTCATTTCCACAGCCCAGCGTGTCCCTCTTGCTGTGCAAGGTTTCCCATGCTGCATGTCTGCTCTGTTTCTCAGTGGGGCTGTTTGGGGTCACAAAGAAAGGTGGAGGCCTGGTGACCAGACATCCTTCCCTCTGCAGTGGGGCCTTCAGACCACCTGAGAACTGGGCACCATGTTGGGAGCAGAAATCCTCAAGCAAGTGGAAGCTTATACCTGAATGTAATCGATGATTACCTTGTGTTGCTTTACTTTAGGTCATGTTTTAAGTGATTGAAAAGTGAGGTCTGAGTCCTGCAAGCACTTGCATGTGGTGGAAATCACACAATCAGATCATGGGGTCAAGTTTACTGTGGTTTTTGAAATGCCTGAGCAGCATGTTTCCTCTCAGAGGATTTGTAGATAAGAACTTTGGAGTAAAGAGAGGCTTATACTGTGTTTAAACTAACGGGAGGTCTGTCTAAAGACTGAGTTTAGAGCTTGTGGGTAACAGGGTATTAAGATAGCTGGAGAGGTCACTTATCTGTGTCCTACAAAAGAAAAGCAGAAATCTGGAAAGCAGATTGTTAAACTGTCATTTGTTTGTCCTCAAATGTCATACAGGATTCTTACATCTTTCAAAACACTTGAAACACAGTCCATTTGCTACTGGAAATTCTATGTATTGTCTGTGTTTCACTCTGGGGCCATTCCAAGGCCCTGGATGAGTTGGTGTTGACCCTGTCGTGCCATCTCCTGGGCAGGCTGGACTCAAATGCGTCTTGAGATGGTGGCACTGGGATTCCAAATGCAGCAGGGAGGGCATAAGGGGTACACAGGGGTGTGGAAGGAGAGCAATTCTCTCAGAATATTAGCTACTGTCTCCACACCACTTGTCAAGCAGTGCCTGGCATGGCAGATCCAGATTTTCATGTACCTGGACATCTCAGGTGCATGCTTTTGTCATCTTCTCTCCCATTCAACAGGGAAGCCTGCTTTCAGTCTGCAACCATCTCCTCTTCGCCCTTTTGGCAGCAAACTGCTTACCTTTCTGAGGAGCTTTGAGACAGCCCTGTCTCATAAACATGTGCTTTGCATATTTACAATAACTTGTTACTTTCCTTATAAGTAGTGACATCTCCAGGTGTAATGCATTCAGGATCAATAAATGCCATTAAAACCTTTATGCACATTGTAGCTAAGAGATTGGGAGTGCTTGAATGGGTCTCAAGTTAAGCAAGCATATAAAGTTGACAAGCATTCATTTTAAACTCTGGATGTGAAGGTCAGATCTCAAAGATGGTTTAGTTACTCGTTCATCTGAAACACCTGCACTTTTACTCTCTGACTTGTTTTGATTTATTAAAATAGAAAAGAGAAAATTTTTGAAAGCATAAGGCATATTTTATTTTCTTGCTTTAGACTCTTAAAATTAACCCTTTTATGTTTGCTTAAAAATCTTGAGGGTTTTCTTAGTCAGCAGAATTTTAAAAGTATTTCCACTTTACTTGATTTTGTTTTCTCTTTACCCTGAAACGAACTTCAGCTCTTGATAAATGGCATTTCAGTGGCCATTCAGATAGTGTGCAATTAAAAACTAAGCTTAAGGAAATTCATGAATGTATGATTGTGACAATATTTGAATCTGATCTTTTGGGGAAGGGGAGGAAGATGGGAAATTTCTTCCAGAATTTTTCAAAACTGTGTGGGAGGAAAAATGGGAAAGAGCCCCAGATGATCATTTTCTGCAAGTCTGTGAAAGTAGCTAATATCCTTAATAACCAAACGTAGCAGGGAAATTTCTAGCATACCCTTAGTCTGTTTTCCTTTTATTTGCTTCAGCACAGGATGTCATTACTTTTCAATCCAGATACACTCTCAGTACTGGAATTCTTTCCACTGTAGCAACTAGTCAGCTCATGTATAGAAAAGATCTCTAACATTATTCCTTCTAGACTTTGCAAATATTGCCTATTGTGTGGCACTTTCCTTGTGCATCCCATCCCTCTACATCTACCCAGTCTTCAAAGAATGAGACAATTTGTTTTGTTTAGGATTTTTTTTTAAATTTTATTTTCCAGTAAGTACGACTCCTTTTTATCCAGAAGCAATCCTGGTACATGTTGGTGTTTGTTCCCAACACACCTACATCTCAGAATGTGGAACACTCACTCAGTCTCCTCAAAGATCTCTTTTTTGTCTGTGAGCATGACAAATGAACAAAATTGTTGAGCTCTGCCTTGTCCAAAGAGTCCCCCATGGTTTTGTACAAAAGTTAGTGCTGATCATTTCCAAATGAGGTAGTGGAAACATAGTGAAAATGAGAAGCAGAGCTAAGAAATACACATTAGTAAAGTCTCTAACATATGTTTCTGTCTCAGTGTCATACACCTTCATCTCAGCCCTCCCCCTCCAGTTTGACACTGGACCACTTGCATCCAATCTCACCTTCTTCCAGTGCATGTTGCAAGAAAAGAAGCTATTCCATTTTGTTGAAGACACAGCCCACAGTATGATTCATTAATTTATCATTGTAACAAGTACTTGAAGCCACATCAGTTTTATGGCCACCATAAAGTGTCCCACCTAACACAGAATGAGAGCACCTTGCAGTACCTGCCTCATACCAAAGTGATAATTGCACCATTGCACTGTTTTATGAGGCACTAATCCAGCTCCTGAGCAGACAAACTACCAGGTTGACAGCTGAATAGTTTATCTTGATGAAGAAACTGTATTATTGCAGAGTAAAATGACACAATGGTACTATCACAAAAATTTTTAATGCTTTTTGTAGGAATTCTTTTTGTTTATGGTGTGGTTTGTAGGGCTTTTAAAAAGTATTTTAATATGCCTTTGTCCAACAGCTAATAATCATCTGTGTATCAGCTGCAGGAGACAACACTGGCTGTTTATTTTGGGATGTGTGTCTGTAATGTCTGCCAGTGCTTAGGTCTAGGCAAAGCCCCCAAAGGCTGCCTAGCTGCCTGACGCACCACAGAGTTAAATTTTAGCTCCCCAGGGATTTGTGACCCCTTCCACAGAAGTGCACATATGTATCCAAGGGTGTTTGTGTACCTATTCCTCTCACAGGCAGTAACCTTGTGTGGTGCCTAGTTTCACCCATTGTGTACCTAAGTGGTTCTTGATGACTGGGACATCTTTCTTAAGCTGCTGGTTCTGTCATACCAAACTTCCATGCTGAGTTGTACAAAATCGATAAATAAAAAGAGGAGGATATTTAATCTGCCTTTCCTGCAACCCTCTATTCCTCTTGACATATGCAGGCGATGTTGAAAGGTAACATTATTTCAAAATTAAACAATAAACAGTGCCCTTTGATTAAGTTTTGCTTATATAGAAGATTTTGAAGAGAAAACAAAAATGTTTCTCTCTCTTCCTCATAACTTCTTTCCTCAGGCTTAATAGGAAAAGGTAAAATGAGAAGCATTACAATGGCATTTGCCAATTTGCAGGCAGAATATATTGCAGGTGAGCAGGCATTCACCTTCAGAGATAAAACCGAGTCAGAGAGAAAGAGTCCACATTGCCCTTAGAAGTAATGATCGCTCACATCACTCTGGATGTTTGTTATGCCAACCGTTTGTCAGTCAAACTGCAGACGTCTTTCTGCTGCTCTCTGGTCTCACAGTTCAAATAAAGTAATACCATAATAGATGAGGCTGTCCAGGTCATAGGAGTTATTAAATGTCTTTCCTTTGCACCTAAACCTTTCATGTTTTCACACAAGATAAATTATATGGTCCCTGTAATACTTACTAAAAAAAAAAAAAAACCAAAAAAAAATCTTGCTATTGTATGTTACTGAGGGAAAACAGGAAACTACAGGAAGAGGACAACCTGAAAGTAAAGGTCAACATGGTTTTCAAGGGAATACAAGAGACAAAAAGCTACATCCTCCTCTTGTTCTCGTGTCACCTGTGGAAATGCTAGATGGCAGCCTGAGGAGGACAGCAGCTTCCCTGTGTTCCCCATGTCTCCTGCCCTCCCAGAGAGCTGGGCAGGGTTGGAGCTGGGTCTGGGTTTTTTTATGGGCAGCTCTGGCAGCAGTGCAGGCGTATGCTGCCCCTTCCTCTGGCAATGTTTCAAGATCTGCAGGTAGACTGAGGTCTACATTTTTCTGTGTTCCTAAATTCTCAGAACTGCCTGTCACATCAGGATGCCCAGCTTGGCATAAATTATAAGATGTGGCTCTCAGAAGATTTCTGCATACATCTTTCCTTTTGCCCTCTTTCCTTGCCTCCCCTTAAACACAGTGAGTCTTTTCAAGGCTCTGAAGTACAGGACCTCCAATTGCTAATCCATTTTTAAAGACTGTGATTGGTCTGTAGGTATTCCTGAAACACCTTATCTCTGGTCTCCAGCTGGAAATGTAATGCAGCACATAATTGCACAAGTGTCTCAGTAATGGTGCAAATTCGAGTTAAATCATGGGATATTTCACACAGTGCACATACCTCCTGATGTCTGTTTTACAAGCTGCACAGTTTAGCAGCATGCTTTTTAAGATGTAGCACTACAGTAGACATTAAAAACAAGAGAAATAAATGCATGGACTCTATCTCAACAGTATGAGATACTTTTCTTTCCAGGGATGACACCACAGTAAATCAGAACAATTTATTTAATTCAGTTTAAATCTTCCTGGCAATAATTTTAAAAAAACATAGTAAAATGCAAGAGACCAAAACAAAAGACCCCCTTGGGCAACTAAGTTGGATTTCAATTTTTAAAATAAATATTTATTTTCTTGGACTCAAGTAAAGGAAGAGCGCTTACTGTCCCAAGCCCACTCCCTTACCAGGCTGCCACACTACATCCTCATTCTTTCTGTGGCTCACACTGACAACTGTTTCTTCACAGGTCCACAAGGATCTCCTGTTTTAAATCTAAAGTCTGCCCCTCACCACTGATGCAGTGCTCTGCAGTGTGTACAACATGTTTGCTGTATTGTATCTCCATTGTGTACCAAGGACTCAAAAGCAGACCATGAACAACCAGCTCCTGGCAGCCAAACACACAGTCAGCTTGGCTCTACTGGTCTCTCACAACTGTGGATCACACTACACTCGTAGCCAAAGAAGAAATGATAAGGAAAAAAGCTGGTATTTATCCTCCATTCCCTTTTGCTCTGCCTTTTCTCTAGTTTTCCATACATGGAGAGAGATAATAGAATGAGTCTCCATTGCACCATCTTATCCAACAAAACTGCTTTGGCTCAGAGGTAGAATTGGTTCTTGACTCAGTCCAAACAGATTTGGGCAGTGACATGCTTGTATTTCCAAGCATAGGAATGTTCAGCCATCAACAGACTGGCTATTTGTTTAGGTTTACTTTTTCATGTGACATAATCTCCTTCCAAATAACGCTCACCATTATCTTCAATGATGCTGTTCCTACACTTGCTGCTCACAGCAGCATGCTCAGCACTGACATTTTGATGCTAAGGAAAGCAAAAGGTAGGGAGTTCATTACAGAATCTCCCTTCAGGCTTTTGGCAAGATGTAGTGAGATGCCAGTTGTTCCCAGTCATTTTCTATGAACAAGAATAAACTGGAGCATTCAACCAAGCAGAGTATATTCAACATTATTTCCTTTTGGTACATACTCTATATTTTGTACAAGTGTGATGAAAAGAGTTCAGTTGATCAAGGTCATAAGTTTCATTCCTAGTATTCTCTAAAACAGCAGTTATTTAAAATGTGAGAAAATTTTGAAGGCTGCCGGCTCCATATGGTATTCTTGCCTTCTCCCCATTCCCTGTCCACTTTAACAAACAGTAGAAGAAAAATTGAAAGGTTTTCAAACCTATGTGGTTCATCAGAAAAGGCAGGCAAATATGAAACCATTTTATTTCTTTTCTAAATCTCCCACCTATATTATCTCTCCTGACGTTTCATCTAGTAGTGTCGTGTTCTATGTTGTGACAGTAATGTATTACTTTTTTTCCAGGCACTTCTTATATGTCATCCAAGTAATTGGAGAAATGATAAAAAGTTGTGCTTAAGCTCTTAAATTTTAATTAATGTAGGAGTGTCATTCCTTAGCCCTGCTTGATTTTATTATGAGATGCCTACCTGCCTGAATAGATGCATCTTTCTTGCTGCTCTCCCTCACCTGCACTGGGCACTCCATCAAGGAAGGTTAAGGTCTGCCCTGACCTTCCTAGTGAGTGAATGCCACAGTCTTCATCTCTTGCTTTCTCAGAAAGGAACAGAAAATTCAGAAGTTTGATAAAGGTGGGAAAAGTTGGACACTGTCTCCTAGGTGTTATCCCCACACACTTGCTACACTGACACACCCTACCTATTCCTGCTGATAGCTCCCCCTGCTCTCCTCCACACTTTAGCACTACCAGCCTGAGGCTGCTTCGGGGTGGGCTCAGATCTCCTTGCAGCCCATTACTGAGCCATGCAATTCTTGAAAGGCAACAAGGGTCCATCTATACCATAACTGAAGATACAAGGGCTTCATAGTCCAACACAGTTCAGCAAGGTGTAGTCCAGCTGCCTCCAGCACAAGTAGAGTGAAACCAGGCCAGTCGAGCCCTGTCTCAAGTTAACCACTGGAATACATATCATGGATTTCACTGCTGCTTTCAACTTGCCAGTGCTCAGGTCTCTACCTGAGCTACATTGCCACTGTCATTAAAACCAAATAAACTGACAAAAGTTTTGGCATGACTGCACATACTGCAATAGCAGCTATAGTTGCATACAAAAGAGAGAGAGGGAGACTGGTACTTGCACAGTATCATTTTAGGCCCTCAGCCAAAGTAAAGGAGCTCATTTAGTCACCTTTAGTCACCAAATTGAAGCTAATTCACTCACATCCCCAATGTAGCCTATGGAGAGAAGTTCCAGTTGTACGGTGCTTCTAGGCAGGAAGATCTCAAAGCCAACAGGCTGATGTTACAAGAGACACAACATTCTGCAATGCCAAAGCAGTATAAGTACCTTCTAGAGGCAATGGACTTCAGTAGAGGAAGGCATCTCTTTTTTCACCATTAGAAGCTTCATTGGAGGTTAGCTGGGCACTATAAGAACTCCTCTGGCACATCGGAAATGCAGAAGGTAATTCTTGACCTCTAATATTTTTCCATAATACAGAGAAACATGAGTCATTCCACTGTTCCTCTCTGTGTCGTTACCATTCCTGCCCTAAATAATCCAGTTTGTTTTATAGCAGTTGAGTTTTTAGACAAGATGTCTTTTTTCTGTTCTTCATACAAAGAGGTTGCAGGTCCGTGAATACAGTGTTTGGAGGATTGGCCTGGTTTCATTCTTTAATTTTATCAAGTTGCAGTGGGTGTTGAGATTTTTACATATTAGTTGATCAAGATTTTTCAGTGAGATCATCTAGCTTGCCTTCTTTCTGCCAGTGACATGTTTGACTGGAGATGCATTAAAGATTTTCCATTTCAACAGTCCACAAATATGCATGAATAGTGGATGGTGATTTAAACTAGGTGAAAGAAGAAAACAATACCAACAACATTTGTCCTGCTGTCTCTCCATTAAAGAGCACAAAATTCATGCTCTAGATTCTGTAAACCGCATTTAGGTGTGTCAGCAAGAGCCAGAACTATATTAAAAGCTTGAAACTGGAAAAATAATTAGGAAGTTACAATGCCAATTACTTTTCATCTTCAAACTGCTGTTTGTGGTTTATTCCCTCAAATACTAAAAGGTCATCAGCATTTTGTTTTCTTTTTCTCATGAACAGGTTATTTAGATTTCCTCTTGGTGTACTCAGCTCTCTGTGGTGTGGTACAGAAAGAGAGCCCATTAAACTACTAGCCAAAGAGCTCATCTCTCATACTAAAGGAAAGTCAGACAAGGATAGTCCATTTTTCTTTTTAATCACAGGCAGTATTCATAGCATTTTCTCTATTTACTGTTTTCTTTCTTATTGTCATGGATAATGCAGTGGAAATGTAATCATTTTTAATCAGGTTTAATTATATACTTTATTCTCATGCTTTATCTCTCCCTCTTGCTAAAAAGGTGAGCTTCTGTCTCATTCTGCTTCCTTTGTTGGTGCATTATGAAGCCATCAAATAAAATGTAGCTTCCAAAGCTGATGTGCCTGCTCAGACACCGCACCCACACCAGAAGCGTGTCCTGACTTTGGAATCCTCTTGTGGGCTCGTCTTGCCAAGGGGTTTAATGTAAGGCATGTCTTGAACCCCAGTGTGTCATGTTCTGGTGTGTCCCCATGCCCTTGGAGTAGCAACACATCACAAATTCTGGAGCATCTCTCACACTGCTAATAGGTCTGCCTTGTACCCATCATATTCATCTCAGGGGTCTGGTGCTTCAAAGAAGATGCCAGGCTAATTCTCATAAATATTCCTCAATTTATTAATCCTGAAAGGTGTCCCTCTCATCTTTTGCAATTTAAAGAAGTACTGTTCTGAAGAAAAAGAGTTATAGTGCTGTGTTTAAAAAATAAAATTAAAAAAACACAATAAAAATTTTCTTATTTACATTACTTTGAAAACTTAGATTGTTTAGGTAATTAGAAGAAACAATTTATATTCATTTCTGTTTTTTCATGTTCACTCATTTTTCTTTGCATTATGCTGGACATCCAAGGCTGATGAATTTACTATGTATTATTCTCTATCACATCTATCTCCGGGTTTCATATATTGGCAGGGTTTGAATTTTAAGTGCTTGGGGCAAGGGTGAAGAATATTTGTTTATTCATTTTAATCACCACTGAAATAATAATAATAAAAAAGGCTGCAGTTAGATATCTATATTTCATCAAGTGTTGTGCTTAAGTTGCAAAAGCATACTGAATGCTTGGAGGAGGGAGGAGAGCTTTGTCCCCACTCTTTCTTTAAAGTGTACTACCTAGGCATTCTTCAGACAAGGGATTTATAGTGCAGGTCCAGTCTCAAATAAGGTACTCACTCTTAAGTCCTTTCCTCGATGGTGGTGTCCAGTGCATCCCACTGCTTCTTTCTTTTTTGTAACCTATTGCCTTTTTGGTAACCTTTCCTTTTCTTCTCCAGCTTTCTCAGAAGTGAGCCACAGGCAAAAAATGGGGGAGGCGGGAAACGGAATTGGCACTCACAATTTCATCCAGCACATTTTTTTCTGTTCATAGGGGAAATCTTTATAACCTTGTCCAAAATGTCGACGTATTTTTAAACAAATGTTGACAGGGGTGGGAAAGCTTTAGCAAGAGTGTTTACTGTAGAGATCATTTCCTTGGTCACTAAGACATCTATGGTTATGATATATGCTAAGAAGGCATTTTCTGGGTTGCAATAAGACAGTCTGATAACTCAGCCATCATTCTCCCAGTCAAATCTGAGGGAAATGTGGATTTACTCCTAAGGCTGGCTTCTAATAATCCAATAGAGACTAGCTGTGGGCAAGGTCATTTAGCAGCCGAATGGCTATCATTGCTTTATGGGAGAGCAAAGTTGTAATAGGCAGGGTGGAGTGACTCACAGATATCGAAAGCATAAAGTAAAATAAGAGCTTTTAGACAGCTGTAACACCAAGAGAGGGAAAAAACATATATCTTGAACTGCTGTAACACAGGTCTACTGGACCTTCTACTCACAGACAGAAAATCCTCAGCATGCTGTGCCAGGTTATTTTCATACAGAGTGGAAAAATCAAATGAATGCAGGAGGAGATTGTTTTTCAGTGGCAGAGGTGCTCTTGCTTCAGAGTGGAGTTTTCAACAATATGGGGGGTGGAATAAACTAGAGGTAAATCCTGTCTCTGTTCAAGATATGAAAGATGTGGGGTCTTTTTTCTTTGACTACAATGAAGCCAGGATTTCATAACAGAAAGCTAGTGTGTCCAATGTTGTAAAATATATCCATCTCCGAGCCAAAGAACAGGGTTAGCTGACACAGAATTTGTCATATACCAGTGCTGGAGCATCTTTCACAATGCCTGAAGATGAGAAAGTGCTAGTAACAACAACAGAAATTGAATCCATGTCCCTTTTGTGACAAATGTCACCTGAGTTAGCTATATGTGTGATTTTGACTGAAAATATGAAGCTGGAAATGGGTAATGGAGCTGTTTATTCTTTGGCACTTGGTGAAAAGTGCAGAAGTAACCCCTGTACTTTAAATCAACTGTTGATATTTTTTATATGATTAACAAGGATTTTAAGGTTCATGAGGAATGGCTGAGGCTGTTATCCCTGCATGACACTATAAAAAGGATTTTATTTTTAATCCTGTGAAGGGCACTTTGAATTGCATTGGTGGCTTTGACAAAATAACCGCTGCGGTGACTGACGGTTCTCCAGCTGTGGGGGGAGTCAACAGTTTTATTGGTTTACTTAAAAAGAAATATGGAGTGAACTTCCTACCTTTTCAATGAATGAGGTACCAAAAAGCCTCATGCAGGAAGGTACTAGCACTGGCAAATGTCATGGAAGTTGTTAAAGTGATTAACCTTGTTAGAGCAAGGAATGGAGCTTTCAATAGCTATCACTCTGTCTCTGACACAAAAGTTGCTGAGAACGGAGTTTGGGGATTGGTTTCTTCAAGTTAAAGTGTAAGAGGAGATATTTTGAGAAATGAAATATTTCTTTTTCCTCTGAGAATTAAATGCTAATTTTCATGATGAAGCCTTCTGGAGTCAATAACCTACTGCTGACTGTATCAGCACAAATTGTGTAGTATTGTTGGTTTTTGTGACTTGGCATTTGCTTATAAAGTAACTCTTACCTCAGGTTTCTTTTTAATAGAAACATAAAAGTTATTGGAAAATACAGTGGGCAGAAGAGATTGTCTCCTTCCTAGTTATCACTTGTATTTCTGCTAGGAAAAAAAAAAAAAAAAAGAAAAATGAATTATCCATAGAAATTTGTAATGTAATTTGATTTTCTCCTGCAGCAGAGGTAAAATACTAGTTGACATATTTTTTCATATATCCACACTAATTGGTGATATGACTCTGAGACAGGAATACAGGAGACCTTACTCAGACAAAATTTTTACTGGATTCAGCAATTCATGTAGTCAATCCTGAAAGAGTAAAACGTGGTGTGATGCACTAAAAGATGCATGGCCTTATTTAGACCATGGAGTTTGAGTAGGCAGCTTCTGTGGGATATGGAGCTGCATGCCTCAGCCTGGAGATGGCTGAAGTAATTCATCACTTTTAGCTGTCAGGGTAGAGTAAAAGTACGGAGAGTTGCATCATCAACTTCTTATAATCCACCCCCGAAATTATAACATCCTGAAAGTAGAAGGAAAATGAGGAGAAGGAGACTCCACAACCTCCCTGGGCAATCTGCTCAGTGCTTGGTAACCTGCACAGTAAAGAAATGCTTCTTCACATTCAGGTGGAACTTCCTGTGCCACTTGTCCCGTTGCTTGGCACTGCCGAGAAGAGCCTGAACACATCCTCTTGACACCCTCCCTTCAGGCACTTACAGACATTGTTGAGGTCTCCTCTCAGCCATCTCTTCTCAAGGCTGAACAGGCCCAACTCCCTCAGCCTTCCCTTGTGACATGCTCCAGTTACTAAATCATCTTCACAGCCCTTCACTGGACCCACTCCAGGAGCTCCCTGTCTCTCTTGTACTGAGGAGCCCAGAACTGGACACAGCACCCCAAATGTGACCTCACCAGGGCTGAGCAGAGGGGCAGGACACCTCCCTCGAGCTGCCAACAATGCTTTTCTTAAGGCCCTCCAGGATACCTTTGGCTTTCTCTGCACAAGGACACACTGCTGGCTCAGGGACAGCTTGTTGTCCACCAGGACCCCCAGGTCCTTCTCCACAGAGCTGCTCTACAGCAGGTCAGCCCCCAGCCTGTCCTGGTGAATGGAGCTATTCTTCCACAGGTGTAGAACTCCGTTTGCTCTGTTTTGTTGAATTTCAGATTGTTCCTAAAAAATTAGAGGAGTTTGTATTAAAAAGTCCTTGTTCATTTTCAAGAAAAACAAATAGGTGGAAGAATTTTGCATTAATTTTAAGCTCGGTAAAGTCAAATATAAAGGCAAAAATAGACTGCTTGTATCCTCTTACTTCCTAGGTCCCCAGAAACAGCTATCAGTGAAGATGCAGGTAAAATTATAAGGCAGAAAACGACTGAAGTAGTCTTGTCACTGGAGTCCTTCTTACCGTGTTGTAAAATAATGTTTCTGAATTTTATTTGTTGCATATTTTTTTCTGTTAGCATTTTGGAATGTTAACCATTCTTTTAAATCAGTTGTTAGGGAGCATTGTGGGGAGAAATGGGGAAATGAAACCAAGCCAATATTCTTTCTTGTTAATCAATTTTATGTCAGTCGTCCTGATCTTTTGTCATTTTAAGAGACTTATTTTGGTTGCAGGCTACTGCAGTATTAGAGAAAGATCATTTGGCTTTTCAATAGAGGTAATTCCTGTTCTAAAGAAGTTCCCTCCACCTGGAGGAAATGTTGATATAAATAAGACCAGACAAGTGATTGTGCCTTTCTTGAGAATTACTGGTGCTATAAATTTTAGTTAATCCCAGACCCAGGGAATCAGCACTCTAAAGCTCCAGGCCTTTAAACACATGAATAGATCTATTGAAAGCAGTGCCACTTTGTCTGTGCTTAAAGACAAGTACCTGCATAAGTCTTTACAAGATCAGGATCTAAGGCAGAAATGTATTACCCTGGTA
>PYHW01010392.1:2542293-2561865 GCA_013186435.1 Turdus rufiventris | reverse complement strand
GTAAATAATGGGGAAAAGCAGAGCAACAGGGAGTTAACCTGGCTGTACTTCAAACCAGTGATGAACATAATAAGAATGTGTTGCACTGTGTTTCAATGCAGATTAAGAATAAAACTGCAAAAAAAAAGATAAATTTGTTTAATTATAGTGTGTCCTGCTAGATTCAATCTTAACCAGAGTGCTCAGGCAGGGTGAAAGCACCTTATGAAGGATGCACGCTAAAATATCCAGGTGCATAAGTCTGCATACTGATCATTTCCATATTGTAGTGGCAACACATACATGCAAATAATTGGTTAGAATTTTTAATTGTTACACTAAAACTAGCTCCTGTGGCCAGAATTCCTAAAACCTTAAAGCCTATAGAACGGGGATGGTGGACACAGAAGTGCATGTGCTACAACAGCTGTTAGTGCATGGGTTGTGTTAATCATTTGAGATGTATAAACCCATCTGTGGTTACTGCCTTACAACTCGGATGTGAAACTGTTTAACTGCTGCACTTCTAGGTACAAATTTCCACACAAGCAATCGAGCTACTGCAACTGAAGCAGGTAGTAAGTTTGTGGAGGGCAGATCAGTTCAGGCCTTGGAAGCTGGCAAGGATGTCAAGCTGGTTGGTTTGCCTCAACAGCTTTGCTGTAAATATCCACCTACAGAGTGAGGACCCTTTCTGAGATGCTCAAGGTATCTTCTGTGGTAGGTCGTTCCTTCTTGGAAGTTCAGTTCAAGAGAAATGTCTTCTTCATCTTCCTCCTTCAGCAGTGAATCAGTCTTTTCTAGTGATGGAAGAATTGAGGTGCCATCAAGCATTTCCTTGGTGCTGAATCAAAAGCAGCAGCTTTAAAATAGATGCTCAAGGTAGAACCTAGCATGGTATGGCATAACTGGGATGGATAAGACACAAATTTCAATGACCTGAATCTCCTGCCTTCATTTATCCAGAAACATAGAGATTTTCATAATACATAAGGCTGTTGAAAGATGTAAATTCATGTTATTTTTAGAGTGTTGTATTTTCAGAAGCTGTAGAGAAGGGTACAAGAGCATTTCTATGCATATTTAGGACTTGCAAACAACCTATCCTATATCATTCTCACAGGTACAATGCAGCTCAAAGGATATGGCTCAATGCTCTGCTTTCCATGTTTCCAAACGGAGCTGCCAAATCTCTAGAAATCTTAAATTTGATAACTGTAAAGGCAATCACAAGTTTGATGGCTGGTTCATGCAGTCAAAGTGAAGTTTCTGCCTTCAGAAATCCTGTGGCCTTTGAGATGGAAATCTCCATGTACATTCTGTGGAGGATATTTTGCTAGCCCTTGTGGAAAGGAGACACGTTCATTTTCACTGAATCGTTGGTAGGCGAAGCTAAACCCTGAAACTGTGACTTGGCATAACTCTTTCAGCTGACAGATAGGAATGCTGCACTGTCAACTTCATAGTTGTAAATGACATTTCAGTATTGAGGGAGGCAAAATTTATATTTTACCTCAACAATTTTCTGCTGTTTCCTTGTGAATGGCACCAACGTGATCTTCAGAAGATGGAAGAAGTGTTAACTCTTATCACAATGAATTGGGGCTTGTCTGCTTTCTGCACACTTGGCATCACATCACTGCATTTTACTTTGGGTGGTGGGATTTTTTACTGCGTTCATTCAAATTTTTGGGATTATGTGGATTCCAGTCACATTTTGTTCTTAAGAACAAAACAAAAAAGAAAAAAAATCAATCTCCACACAAAAGCACTAGTTTCTGGATGCTCTCTTTGCTTCACCCACTTTCTAGCTGTGAGAAAAGAATTAATGAGGCACAGACTACAGGTTGATGTTTGTAGTTGTTCAAGGGCTTTTTTCTTTTGCTTAACATGACTAAATAAGAACCGTTAAATCTCTTCTAATTTCTTTATTATCAAACTGCACTTAAAAGTATTTTCTTATTTATCTGCAACAAACCATAAAATGTAATATTTTAGCCATGACTCTGGTCAAAATGGCCATGAAACTTGTCAGCTTTGTCTCAGGCATATACAGTGTTGTAATATGGGATGTTATCCTCCTGAAATACTTCTGGGTTCAATTTCATTTTCATGCATGAATTATGACACCAATTTTGGTTATCAATAAATTACCAGGGGTTTATGCCAGTTATGGACATGGGAGCTGAGGCCTTCTGTATGCCATGACCTAAAAGTCATTCTGTCAGAGATGCTTAACTGTTTTCCATCTGCCTCATTTTTACGTGTGAATGACCTTTAAAAAAGGTGCTGAAATGACAGGGCTGAAGAATGGAACCCTATTAATCTTTCAAGTTGACTTTATCATAGGCAAGAGATAGCAAAGGTACAGCAAGCTTGCATAGCACTGTGATGGCAGAATGTGCAAATGTATCACTGGAGGAATGTGCAAAGGGCAAATATCATCAGGGGAGGAGTAGGTTCAGCTGTGAGTTTAGTCAAAACTGATGTTTTGAGTGAAGTCAAAATGCATAAAGATTAGTCCAGACTAGCAGTACACAGACCTAAGAGGGGGTTAATGGGTTTGAGTACTCTTCCCAAGGTACTGGTGTGTCTGATCTTTAAACCCTTCCTCTTTTTGAGCTCCCGAAATGCTCTTGATTCACTGATTTAAAGGTAGAAAATCAGATCCACCCACAGATACCACATCAGTTAGAGTTTTTGACAGGTGGAGAATTACATCTCCCTTTCAGGTCTTTCTGGATGCATTCTGACAACATGTCAGTGAGAAACATTGCTGTTCTGAAGGGCCTATGCTAGGTCAAATCTCAGATTTGAGGTCTGTCTGTCAGACAAAAAATACATGGTGTTGGTATCATCAACCCTGGCTTTGAATAGCCAGTGGGAAACTGAAAGTGCTAAAGGAAATTTTCCTTTTTCATTAAGGTCTTTGATCACTGAAAAGCACAGATGTCAGCAAAGAACTTCACAGGGCTGGGTACACAATTCTCTCATCCTGTTTCTTCTCACTATTTAAGTGTGTGTTACACTAAGGTGTATTAGGTCAGGCTTTTCACACTATTTTTCTACTGCTTGAGTTAGCTTGCTAGACTTCGATGGCCTGTAGGAAGCTGCCTGTTTTCTAACTGAACAATGCAGGTTTGGATGGTCAGTCTTTTCGTCAGTTTGTAGTTGATACCTAGTACAGTTTGTATTTGATACCTGGTACAGACCAACAATCCAAAATGGGTGGGGAAAATAAGTGATGGGATAAAACTTAACTAAAACAGTTCCAACAGTGTAGGTTTACAAAGGATGTGTTGACAGAGCTGAAAATTTGAGAAGAAATGCTTTCCTTCCTCCCTCTAGTTCTTGCACCTATAACAACCAAGGAAATAACAAAGTCATTTAGTGATAATGATTCTAGTTCAAAACAGCTAGCCAAAGAAACTCTATAGATTTGTGGTAGCTGGAGGGCTCATTAGAAGTGGGCTGACTTTCATTCAGGTAGCTTTAGCCAGTACTGACCTTACATAGGACTTGGGTGTCTTTGCAGATCTGTCTCTTCTAAAAGTCGCTTGCTGCTGGCACTTTATAAATAGATGTGTACTTATTTTTCACACTGATATTTATTTAGATCAGCTACTACACAACATTGAGATGTTTATGTAATCTCTTCTACATGGCACAAACACACATTTTAAATGGCAATTCTAGTGCCATTGAAATGTTATTTGTCTGGTGATTTTTGCACTCCTCAGAAGAAATTTTGATATGTGGAGTACATTTTATCTGCTTCCAACTGTTTTTCTGCTGAGTATTAGCATTGCTCAGAACCTCTGTTTCATGGGATAAGAGACCAATTTTCATTCCTAAAAAGTCAATGCCTTCTAATTTCCTGTGTGAGTGCATGCAGTAGGATATGCAATGGAGAACTCGGATGTGTAATGTATGAAAACTTGGACATTTGGTAATGTTCAAATTTCTCAAGGAGCTCTGTTTTGTCTTATGTTTCCTCCTTCTATCTTCATTTTCTTGTTTACATATTTTATTTTATTTCACTTCTAGTTGAAACAGCAGGATATTAAGTAACTTGAGGGAGAGGAAAGGTATTACTTTGTTTTATGGTTCATTTTTCTGCAGGGGGGAACTTGAAAATACAAAGTAGTGCACAACCCATGAACTGAAAGCTGCGTTAAAATATTGTTGATTGTTTTCATCTAGAAGGGGAAGCTAAAAATTATTCATTAAAGAGAAAGCTGAAGAGAAGTACAACAAACTTATAGTGTCTTAAGTACTCTCAGAAATAGATTTGGCATTTTCTGCTGAAGGAGACAATATGCTATTGAATAAGACTAATAAATTTGTTAAGGTTTTTTGAGTCTGCTTCTTTGACCATATGCATGCAATGCTTTGCCTGCAAAAGTCGTGTCTACTAATGTCTTGACTGTTCCTTAAGGACTAAAGCAAAGCAACCCATGTTAGTCTAGGTCAAAAGATAATTTGATGCATCATCTGTAGTAAGTTGCCCATCTCCTAAAAAAACTAGAAGATACTGGTACTTAATGCTTGGAACAGATCAATGGCTGACATGCTTCCTGAATGCAATGCATTAAATGTAATCCAAGATCTCCATCACTTCTGATTAAATATTTCTATCTGGTAGGTACTTTTACTGTAGTCCTGACAGTTGTTCTTCATCCACTCCTTTGTCTTCTTTGCATAACCACTGCAGCATTTCTAATATATGTTGAAATGTGCAAAAAAAGTGTTCATCCTTCTTTTATATAATTCTGGGCAAAAATCCATCATTATAAAATTTCTACTGGTAAGTATCAGGTCTTCTAAATTTCCCAGAGGAAAATATATTTATCCTAAAAGAAAATTCACTTTTCACACAGCTCTTAAATGCATTAGATAAATTGAAGATACACAAACTCAAACTAGTAAAAAAAAATATATCCTAACAAACAGCAATTCTGATAACTCAGTTATTTCTAAATTTTCCTTGCCTGTGAAGTAAAAGGCCTGATTTATTTGCTTGAGCCTTGGTTGTGTTGAAATTGAATAACAAATCTTGAATTGCGCTGTAGACTATGCTGGAAGCAGTGTCTCTGTCCAGAGAAACTCTTTAAGGATTTTCAAAAATATTTCCTTAAGCTCTTCATAGAGAGACGAGGAAAGTTGCTTGCATCTCCTCCTCCTTATCCTTGCCCCCAGCAACACTAATACCAAGTTAATCAAAGCACCTACTTGGAGTGCAGGGAACAACAAGCCATTTAAATAAGGCCATCTGGACTTTGCAGGGAAACCATCTCTGTTGCCTACCTCTCTCCAGCTCTTCTTTTTTTCATATCTCTTCCCCAGGTAGCTGTTATTCCAGATACAAAAAACCTTGCTTATTCTGCCAGAAATGATGTGGTCAGCTGGACTAGGGAAGTGATCCTCCCTGTGTCCTTGGCACCACTGAGGTCACGCCTCAAGTTCTGTGCCCAGCTCTGGGCCCCTCATTATGAGAAGGACTTTGAGGTTCTGGAGCATATCCAGAGGAGGGCAACTGGAGCTGGTGAAGGGTCTGGAACACAAATCCTATGAGGTACAGCAGAGGGAGCTGGGGATGCTTAGCCTGGAGAAAAAGAAGGTTCAGGGGGGACCTTATCACTTTCTACAACCACCTGAAAGGAGGCTGTAACCAGGTGGGTGTTGGCTTCTGCCAGGCAACAAGTGACAGGACAAGAGGACAGTCTCTAGCTGCACCAGAAGACATTTAGGCTGGATGTTAGGAGGAAATTCTTCACAGGAAGAACAATTGAGCATTGGAATGGGCTGGCCAGGGGGCTGGTAGTCACTGTCCCTGGAGGGGGACAGACGTTATGCCTTAAGGAAAGACTGGACACAGCAATAAGTGCCATGGTCTAGGTGACGTGGTGGCATTTGGACATAGATTGGACTCAATCTCAGTGGCCTTTCCCAACCTAATTGATTCTGTGTTTCTTATCAACAGAATCATACAATACCTAGAGTGGGAAAGACCCCATAAAGGTCATCCAGTCCATATCCATGCTCTTCACAAGACTATCTGAAATTAAATCATATGATGAAGAGCAACATCCAGATACTCCTTGAACTCTGAGAGGCTTGGGGCCACATCCACTTCCCTGGGGGCCTGTTCCAGTGACCAACCACCTCCTCTGTGAAGAACCTCTTCCTCATGTCCAATCTGAATTTTTCCTGACACAGCTTCATTCCATTTCCTTGTGCTCCATCACAGGTCACCAGACACCTCCTCGTCCACTGCCCCCAGAGAGGAAGCTGTAGGCTGAGATGAGGTCACCCCTCAGCCTCCTCTTCTCCAAGCTGAACAAGGCAAGTAACCTCAGACACTCCTTGTAAGTCTTGCCCTTGAGAGCTTTCACCATCTTGCTCATCTTCTAGTAGTGTGATGTCCTTATACTACACCATCCAAAACTGCACACAGGATCAAGGTGGGGCTCTATCAGCACAGAACAGAGCAGATCAGTCAAATCCCTTGGCCAGCTGGCAATGCTTGATGCACTCCAGCATGTGGTCACAGCTCTTTTGGCTACTGTTTGGCCCTTTGGACCCACTTTTGACGCATATTCAGTTTGCCATGAACCAGAACCACCCCCAGCCTTTCTGCAGGGCTGTTGTCCAGTCTCCTCAATTTTCCCCTCAATTTGTAGATACAACAAAGATTAACCCATCCCATCCCATGTGGAGAATCCAGAACTTGCTCAATTTCTGTGCAGCAGATGATTGCTGCGCTGGCCAGTTTATATAGATCTCTCTGTAAAGCCTCTCTACCCTCAATGGAATCCACAACTCCTCCTAGTTTAGTATCATCAGCAAAATACTTAATGTTCATTCAGTTCCTGTGTACAGATCATTCATAACAAAAGCATTAAAGAGCACTGTCCTAAAACTGATCCTTGGGAATCCCCACTGGTGACTCCCACTAGCTTGGTGTAACTCCCTTTGAGCCCAACCCATGAGCCAGTTGCTTACCCATGGCATGATGTATTTATCCATCTGTGTACTGCACATTTTGTCCAGAATGTTACAGTAAGAGTATCAAAAGCTTTGCTTGAAACAAAAAAACCCCCATATCTTCTAGTTTCCCTTGGTCAGCTAGATGGGTGACCTTGTCATAGAAGGAAATGAAGTTACTTAAGTAGGATTTTCCCTTCATGTATCCTTGCTGGCTGTGATCAGTGAAGTTCATTTCCTTTGTATAAAAGAAACCAGTGTTTCATTGAATAGGTTCTGCTTGAGGGTTTTAGACTTGATGCTTTGACTTGAGCTTTGCAGGATACAGGCAAGGTCATATAAAATGTAACTTCAGGACAGTGAAAAGTCCCTACCTGAACGTCATTTTGCTTTCTTTTCCAACCCTTTTCGGATGATTAGGCATTTGGAAAGAAGGTGTTTGGAAGAAATATTTAATCATAATTTGCTGCCGAACTCAAGGAATTAGTATCTGGCATGAATAGTTAGTACTACTGTGGAATTTCTGAAGTCAGAGGCTGAGCATTTTATTGGTGCAGTAATCAAGAAACAAACTTTCCCTTATCAGAACACTTAAGGGTTGTTAATCTGTTTCTTTATGATGTTCATTAGTCAATGGAAATCTTAGCTAACTCAATTTTTCATTTTTGTTCAGACAAGTGTATATATACCTATCTTTTCCATCTTCTATAAAAATCTCTCCACACTAAAACACAACTCTTCTTGTAATGCTTATTGTAAAATAAGCCAACAAATCTCTCCTCTGTAGGAACACCCTAGAGTATCAGAACCTCAAATGAGATTTTTTTTGGCTCCAAATAGCCTGCAGTGTGATGTTCCATTATGGCCAGACCAGAAAGTTATGGTTCACTTTAAGACCTTTGTTACTGGGGGCAGTGAGTGAATTCACTCAGAATTAGTCTTTCTTGCAGTATTTTCCCCCCAACAGTTCAGCCCTTTGGACCCATACTTACATTGAAAATACAACAATTGCCATCACTTGTACAAAACATCTCATAAATACATATCAACAACTCTGTTTACGTGGCCTGGGTCTAGGGACTTATTCCACATGTGTGTATACTGAAAATAAATAAACTAAAATAAAAGAGATTATTTTTTTCTCTTTTTTTAGTAGTACTTTGGTTAAAATAGGCAACAAATTGGAAACTTCCCAGATAGTTATCAATCAGTGACCTACTAAACTTGATTTCAGGGTATAGAGGCTCTGAGAATGTTGTTAATACATCTTGTTACAATGACATGAAGATGACCTGCCTGCCTTCTCAAGCATTTCTTGCAGGGGAGTCCTAGAAAAATCATCTCTTTTTCTTCATTGAGAGAAGATCACAATAATGATCATAGAGTCCTAGAATGATAGAATGGTTTGGGTTGGAAGGGACCCTAACATCACCCAGTTCCAATGTCCCTGCCATGGCCAGGGACACCTCCCACTGGACCCATCCAAGATGACGTTGAACACTTTCAGGGATGGGGCCTCCACAGCTTCTCCACAGCAGGATAACCTGCTCCAGTGCCTTACTCCCCTAACAGTAAAGAATTTTTTTTTCTAATACCTAATGTAAACCTACTCTTCTTCAATTTGAAGCCATCCCCCTTGTCCTGTCACTTGATCCATAGCTCATGTTGGGCATTAACATTTTTACCCTCCACACTTCACATTCGTCTGTGGGAAAGGGTGCTGAAATCTACGCAGGAAACCACCCAACAACAAAATAAGATAACTGAAATAATCTTTTTATCAAGGTCACTTCATAAGGCTCCTTAGGCTGTTACTTCAACAGTATAAGGATTACCTGTTCAATCTATAGTTGCTCAGTTGTAGGATCAGGCCTGAGACCTGCCTGGGCACCTGCAGCATGAGCTTCAAACCACAGAAGTTTTCTATTCCAAAACAGAAAATTTTACTTCCTTCTAATGACAAAACATACACCATTTTTCTCTTTCAAACAAAGCATTACTGTGTCCTTGCTTTCTCCTCTGTTCTATTCCTGAAGAGTTGCTGTGTTCATACTTGCAGAGTGCCTGGGTAAATGGAATATTTTAGGGAAACTTTTTTTTAAGGGGCACACTACTGTTCATTTGCAAGTTGCAAAGATAATGTAATATCCAGAAGTATTAGATTTTTCTATACAAGCTCAAAAAATGGAGCATGTCCATTAAGCCTTTGATGTTAGTGCTACAAAGCTGGTTCTTGGTTTAACAAAATAACTATAACTTAGTCATGCTTTTAATCCAGGCACTCTTCATCCTGTTGAGTGAGAGAGACTTTAGCAGAAAAAGACCTGATAGGTTCAGTGTTCAGCTGGGTCATTTAATTCATGTTCTCAAAAGTTTGTCAGTTCCGATTTACTTGCATCAAAAGCACCATATAAAAATGATCAGGTGCAAAATTTTAGATGAGAAAAAAAATAATATGCAGCTTGGAATTAAATTTTTGCTATAAGAGTTATCTGGAAAGATCTCAAACATTAGGTACAATAGCTGCTCTAGATGGTGGGTGGGAAGATAAATCAGACAGGTTTTTTTGCATTAATCCCTTTTCCCTATGCATATTAATCCAAATTACAAGTTTCTGTCCTAAATAGAGTCACTGTTTGGAAATTAACTGATTAGGAAGAGACTGCAAGCAGTCATACACTTTATGCCACTCTTGACAGTGGATGCAAAGTATGTGGACCTGTAGAAGTTGAAAGCATACATTCCTCAACCCTCAATTCTTCTTTCCCCTTCTCTTTGCACCTTTCTTCCACAAAGCACAAGAGCTCTACCAGTACTGTTTGTATCTTAAGGGAGGAGCCCATTTTAAACAGATTCCAGTCATTTCTCAAGGCGTATCTTCTTATAAGCACTCTCAAAGAAAATCAGAGTTGCAGAAGGTGACTTCCACAGGAAGATGCTCTCCTCATCTTTGACTACAGAGATGGTGCTCTGAGCTTATACAAGGTGATTTTGGGGGGCAACTTATTTACCATGCTTAGACCCATGCACACTGACTTAAGAGGAAACATAATTAGAGTAATCTCAATGGTACAGTGGAAGTTATAATAAAAACTACCCTGTATATTTAGCCTGGAACTTTTACAAACAAAGCTGATTCTGCTGCTAAGGTTTCTGACAGTTCTAGGATAGAGAGAAACCTCTTGGTGACCAATAAATCTGAAAGTCTGTACGTGCAATTATGCATCTACCATTGCAAACCAAGTGGTGTTCTTTTCAATTTCTTCTGTGTGTTCCCATAAATACCATTGGTGTTCATGTTTTTTAAAAAGGACAAATACTTGTTTGAGATACTGTATTTTCCGGACTGTGTGGGAATTAGTGAAAATTGAAAAGCCTTGATTTTCAGATGAGTGACACTGTTTTGCCTTTTATAGAATTACAGCTTACTGAATCTTTTCTTTCCATAAGGGAAACTGAAATTAGGTCATCCAAATTCTCCATTACTACACTGTACGTGCCCTTCAAATATTGGAAAAATTGAGACATGTCAGTTAAATACAGCAGACAAAATAATATGTACATCAATCAGTGACTGGAAACAGTGTCCAAAATGTTATTTATTGCAAGTTTTCATCAAATATGCATTATTCTAATGATCGACACATTACAAAGACAGACACTTTGGAGAAAAATTATATGGAAGTGGACTAAAAAAGATTGCAGTCAACTTGGTGGGGAAATGTGGTTTAATTTAAAAATCATCTAATTGTTATGGAAAGAGCCATATAAATCAAACATGTCAATGTTGACAAGGTTTTTATCAGGATTTCTAGTTCTCTATAGTCTCCCAAAAATCACCTAATGAGTATGTATAATAAAGTCAATTTCCAAGCTGTTGCACTAAGAGTAATTATATAAGTTTTCCTTTCTCTTTTATATTAGGAAAGTTTTCTCTGATTTATGTGGATGACTTTGGTATGAAAAGGGAAAATTGGATAAATAGGAAGAAAAATCCACTCCACCTATAAACTTACATACAGTACATTACCCTGGGTACAGTTAATGTATAAACTGAGTGGGACAGTCTCTGATTTTTGGGGATTTTTTTTAATGTATTTTTTTCTTGGTTCTGTCATGAATAGTTAACAGCTTTAATGGAAAATAGTCACAGGTACTAGGGCTCAGCTCTCACCATCCCTTTCCACCCCTACCTCCTCACCTCACACAGATGCACATAAACATATGCACACAATACCCATTGATTCAATTTTTCTCCCACATTTTACAGTAAGTTCCGTGCATTATTTAGTAATTGTGATTGTGGTTTGTTCTCACATTCATTTTCTCATAGATGAAGATGTACATATACTGCTGTTCTTGTAAAATTGTCAAAAACTGATGCAGTTTTGGAATGAGGAGGCTGCATTTTAGTGTCTCTGCAAGGCCAGTTAAGGGCCAGTTTTGAAAGGGTAGAGAGTAGCATAAGGAAAATGCTAAAGACTGCCTAAACACTGAGTTAACTGAAGAGAACAAAACCTGAAGACTATTATTATTATTATTATTATTATTATTATTATTATTATTATTAGCAGCAGCAGCAGCAGCTTCTAGTAACAGGGTACCTTAATTTTACAGAGTGACTTGACAATGACACATATTCTCTTCTTTTTTTTTTTTTTAACTAAGAATTTGATTCCAAAGACTTAGAGACTCTGTTGTAGACAGCATTTTCCAATAACACTCACAAAACAAAGTAGCACTAATGGGGAGAAGATGGAGAAGGAAGAAGATAAATTTGTGGGAAAAATAGCTTACATCTGACAGTGTGACAGTGTGACAACGAACACTTCTTGGAATTTAACTTTTAAATAGAGGGCTTGTGTGCCAGTTCCCTAAAATTAAAAATGGATCCAGAGGAAATGACTTCCCAGAGAACAAGCCAGCCACTTTGGACAGACTGGACACAAGCCATCCACACAGCTGCCTGTGTCTCCAGCCAATTGCTGGTCTGCATGCTGCTAGGGGAGTCCTGTATCTTCTATAGAGCCAAGAGCATATGGGCCTTTCCACAGCTGACTCAGACAGAGGAGGAGGAAAAAGTGGCAGCAAAACACTGGTGTTTGCTTTGCTTAATTATGGTGGTCATGAGAACTTTAAATGCCAAGTATATGTGTAGATAAAAAAGGCAAGAGCGATTATTACAGGAAGGTTGATGCTCCTCCTTAGCCTGCATCATGGGAACAAATTTTGCACAAGGCTGTCTGATTTTATTCAATGAACATTTCAGAATGGTTCCTATTCCTGTCCTCTGAGTAAACTTTATGCCACATAAGCTGCAGCAATCTGTGCAGGGCCAAAAGGAAAAAGTAGTGTTCATTTTACTTCAGCTCTTACCTTTCCTGAAGCTGTTCAGAAATGGGAAAACAAATCCACAGTGATATTTTTATTGCTGGTCAAAAATAGTTTACTGGACAGAAAAGGAAGGAAAGCTTTGCAAGCCTGGCATAGAGCCTATACCGTGCAGCTCTTTCTGGCATGGGGTATAAACAGAGCTGCTCACCATGGACCAGTCTAATACCAAGTTTTCTTTGGAAATACGCAGCATCTCTACTGGTCACTAAAACATAAAAAACAGTGTTGTAATGCCAAACAACAGAGGTGACTTGCATAATGCAGTCTAAATAAAGGAAGTAACTGAATTTTCAGCTCTTTATATTATGCCTAGATCACATGGAAACTTGAACATTCAGGGCAATCCTTTTAATTTTGAATGATGCAATGAAGCATCACCCTCTAGTTACAGAATATAGATATTGGGGATGGGGTTTTTTTGGTTAGATGGTTGGTTTAGTCATGGGTTGTTGTTTTTTTCTTTCTAAACCAGTTTCTAATCTTTCTTGTTTCATTAATTGCATTTGTATGAAAAAAATGCAAATATTGGAGGAAATTTTCCCTTTTTTGTCAACACCAAACTGTTCCTGTAAAGTCCAAATCTTGAGCAAAAAGGAAAACTACCCCATATTTCTAGACATGAATGTACAGAAGAGTCAATAAGTCAGGAGAGGTACAATTACTAAATGTTAGATCTGCAAATATGATCACAACATAGCAATCTTGTTAGGTGTGTTTTTATAATATAATAATTTTGCATTAGCATATGGAATCTACATATTTCTTTTGAAGGCCTCATTTCTCCCTACAAAGCAGAGAATCATAAAGTAGTTCTTTATAATAGTCTGAAGTTAGATTATGGTGGTTTTATATGCATAAGCTTTTAATCTTTAAAATAGACTATGACCATGTAGCAGATTTTGCTCAATGTAAAGGATTTGTAGCATGTGTCATATTATATGACTAATGAGCTAGGCTTTGTGATAAAGAAATGGGGTTTGGTGTAAGAGCCAGTTCTTGCTTTACACACTTTTCCCCTTTCTTTCTATGCACAGTAATCTTACACATCTGACCCAGTCCTTCTCTCTTGCCTCCTTGGCATGGTTGCTTAAAAATAGGAAGCCATTGCAACAACCAGAATTTTCCACCAGTGGGAATCTTCCTGATGGCCCCATAAGTATGGTGTTAGCCATGTTTCTCCCTGGACATGGTGCACAGCAGAAGGTGTGTAGGAAATGGCTTTGAGGCAGTCTTGTCATGCAGGGGACAGGAGCTTGTGAGGCTGCTGTGCCCCATGTTTCCAGTCCAGAACATGGAGTTGCAGGAAGAGGATTGAGCAAGGAGTTTGATGAAGAGCTGCAAGGTAGCAAAGCTCGGTGAAACCAAGGACTTAACTCTGACATCTACAAGGAGTGGTAGAACTGATGGCAAAGTCGGGCTGAAGTTTTGTCTTCAGTGAGAGAAGGAAAGGAAAAAATAGGGAGTACTTTTCCCAAGATAACAAGTTTGTATTAGCTATCTGGACATAAAATCCTATGCAAACAAGATTACCATAGTTTCTTCCACAATTTCAAAGCAAAAATTATACACCCTCTTCTCATAGGTTTGTTTTGCTTAAATTACAGCACAAGAAAACAAACTGCCATTATATTTGTTTGTCTGAGGCTTTAACAGCCAGATGTAGCTTATATACGCCAACAACATGTATTGTTAGGAAAAAACCCGTGGGATATTTGTTGGGTTTTAGTCCTGTTGAAGGAAGAACACAATTCATTACCCCTGAAAAAAAGGTACCATATATCTTTTTGGGTTTCTGGTGTAATAATAAGATCAATTAAGTGGGCACCTTTATCCTCCTGCCTTACTATGCTGTTTTCTGTTTTCACTCTACTATTTCCCCTACCTAGCTGGTAGCAAAACCTTCCTGAATGTCTTTCAACAGAATGAGTAATTAAACATTTCTTACTGGCCTATTTTTCAGTCCTCTCCTCCCTCTAAAACATCTGTGAACAGTAACCTATCCATAAAAAAGTGTCTGTCTTCTTTTAGGGGAAAATTGTGTGAGATGAACTGTTGCCTAGTGTATTGGTAAAACAAATATAATATTCATGTACCAGTACTACAGTTGTAGACAGAAATGTCTATAAAATTGTATTTACAGAATTCAACCATCCTCAGTATGATGAAGGGTGGTGCCAGTAGGATTTTTTGCAAACTTCACCTATTCTCAGTTTTTACTTTCTTCAATTTGCACCATTTCCTCTGGGAAATAACTTTTATCTTAGTGAATCCTGCTCCTATTCCTATTTAAATGTAGCTCTTTTTTGACTGCATCTCAACACTATTAATTGCTGGCCACTTCCCATCTTAATCATTCCATTTGTTACATATTATTACAATCCTGAAAATACAGAGGTTAAAAAGCTCTGAGTTCATTACACCATCTCAGCTAATTTGAGTTGTGCCCAGATTTAAAACCTTATCTTTGAAATGCCAGTGGATGGCTTTAGAAACAGAAGCTCTGATTTTCTGGAGAAACTGGCACAGGATGGGCTAGGTCTAGGAAGTCTAAAACCTTTGATAAAGTTATGCTGTAAGCTTCGGTGAAGTGTCCTAAATCCAAACCTACATTTAACAAATTTGGGTCAGAACTACTCTAAGCATAGTTTATTAATGTCGAGAAATAGATATTAAAACCCTCTGTATTATCTTGGCTGATTTCTTCAAAGGCTTTGAATTCAAAAGGCTATTATGGGAGTGTGTGCCGAATTTGTCCTTAATTAACCCATTAAGCCTTGTCCTGCCACTGGTGGATTATATAAATATAACCAGAGCAAACTTACCCTGCAGACAAGAGGAAGATTTGCTACTCTTAACTATGTTCATGTTCTGGTTTGATATTCCCAGAGCTATTGATCTGCTTTGGAAGATGATGAGCATTTACTAAGTTTATGACTTTGGGCTGGGTTCTGCGGTAGAGAAAACTGTTGGAAAGTCTGGTGATTCCAGTCAAGATATAAATCTGATCTATAGGCAGCCCTGATCTATAGCTATTGGCCTTTTTGACTGGGAAATTCGGTCTTAAGTGTATGAGTTGAAAAATAGTATTAACAAGATCTGAAATAAAACTCCATCCTCCCAATCTCTCACAGAGAGCACATAATTCTAATTAAATGTCTCTGAAGTACTGGGAAAAAAAACTGTTTAAGGTTGCAAATGTCTTTTAATTGTGCTTTCTGTTCCTCTGGGAGAATTCCAGCCTTGTGAGAAAGCTCAAGCAACAGATCACTTTAACCACATTGGAACTAAATTAAGCATCTGAAGATCTCATTTTGTCACATTGCTCCCCCTACAAATGCTCATGTTCAAGATGTCAAAGCTGCGCCTTGACTATAAAGGGAGAGAGGGTTCTCAGATAAACAAGAGTTTTGGGAAAGAAAAACAAAAGAGTCATTTATCTCTCAGACTGGGACAATTTGCCATGCTCCTGCTGCTAGGAGAAATATTCTTCACACCAGGTCTTCTCAGGAGATTTTCCACAGGGAGAGGAAAGTGTTTCCCACCATGGCAGAAAGTAAAAAACATCCAACAAGTATCAAAACAACCCTCCCTGAGGCCTGTTGGGATGAATTTTTTGGGAATCCTATGTAGGTGAGAATGAGGTTGGAGGGGAGGAGAAGGAGATTTAGAAGAGAAATCACTTTTTTTAATAGAAAACCTCTTTTCTTGGAAGCATACATATATATCTGGGGTGCAGCATGCCACTCCTGCTAATGCTTACCTTGCCACTAACAAATGAAGCGTGCTGCTTTGCAACCAGGAATTTTCAAATATAAACACTCTAGGCAAGCTGCTGAACAGCCCTGTGTGAACAGCCTGCTGCCAGAGCTGCTGCTGCTGGAACTGGTGCTTGGAGACCTCTTAAGCATGTACCACTGTCTTTCTGTGCTCCCCCAGGTGCCCATTCTTTCTTGTAGTGGCCAGCTAACTTGAGTATTGCAAATTTACTTGGGGATGTATGACCTGTCATAGAGTTAAGATTTCATGTTGCCTTGGAAATGTTTCAGCAGGCAAAGTGAATCCAGCAACTTAGGAGACATTTGGCCCACTTCACCGATTTCCTACTTGTGCTGCTTTTGTAAAGAGGCTGCTGCTAAGTTTATATTTGCTATTTAAGAACCCAGAATTGTACTGAAATTTTTATGGTCATGCAAATGAATGAAGATTGAAATCCATTTTCTTGATTACCCCCTCTGTGAGCTCACAAGAGCTAAGATATCTTGCTTACTTGCCATAATATTAAAGCTCATAAAAAAAGCTCACAGTCTGCATAAATTAGATGTACTAAATAGAAAGGGCTAATAAGGCCTAAGGGCTTGCTGCTCAGCATGGAGTTCAGCCATCTGAGCTTTCCAACACTGAGCTTAAGATATAAGCTCCATATCCTGTACTGCAGTGTGATTGCTTGAGAATCTCTCATTTTCTTCCTCCTGAAGATTGTTTCTTGCTGCAAACGTACTCTGACAGCTGGTAGCATTTAACCTTTATTTACTCAGTAGCAGACCTCAGGAGTTTGATTTGCATGTATGAATCATTACTGGATGACCAGTGCTCTGCTGCCCACTAAGATTCCGTAAAGCAGGCCTTCAGCTGTAGCTGGTGCCAGCTGACTTAACTCCAGCATGAAGAGCACTTGAGTCCTATTCATCGAGGAGCTGGCCCCACCTGCTCTCTGCGGGAGCAGGCCATGGCTATGACTTCAAGCCCTTGATGAGAAGAGAGGAGATGCTATTCTTTCTTACCTCCAAATTATTCTTACATGTTGTAAAAAAATACCTATGTCCAAAAGTATGGTTTTTACTCACAAAGGCTCTGCAGAACAGTTATCACCTGTACATTAAGGGGGAAAATAAAAAAGTTATTTCTGCAGAGTGCAGCCATCACTGTTGTCTCTCTGGTTAGAGATTACTGATTCCAGGATGCATCAGAAATCTATCTTGAATGTGTCTATGGACCTGAGGTTCCTTTTCTTTGTATTACACATTCAAGAAACAGAAATGGGATTGCCCAAAAAGGACTTGATGCTGCTCCCTTCTCACTTTGAAATGGTTCATTTTCCAAAGAATTTTACGATCAGAGTGCTCCACTACAATTGCTTTTACATTACTGCACATTTCCACCTTGCTCTATATTTCAGAGCTTATTGTAATTACTATCATATATATATATATATATAAAAACACATATAAATATTATATGTATAGGCACATAAATATATACATATATATATATAGAGAGAGAGAGAGTAGTAATTGCATATATGTATATATAAATTGTGTGTATATATATAGTGTATATGTAGTAAAGCTGTATTGATCCTGGGAATCTTGCCTAAGCCCTGAGTGAGTCAATGGACATTGTAATATGAATGTTAATATTCATGCAGATCCTGGCTTGGTCTCAGGCAGCACAGAGAGGTGCCCACTACCTGCTTTCTGGAATGATGTTTGCTTATGGATGCTGATTCTTGTCTGGGAGACTCAGCTGTTTCATGGTCCCAGATATAAAATTCATGCTTACACTGCTCTTCTCTTTAAAGAAATTATCATTAACAGTACTTAAGATTCATAGCGCTCTATTGTAAATCTTGATAGGTCTAGAGGCAATTTTCACTTCCTATTCATGTCAGGCATAAACCTGATGAATTTATTAGCTGGATTTGCAGTTTGTTGGTGATGACAAGAAAAATATTAAAGCTTTAGTTAACACCATTTTTCATGGGTACAGAACAGGCTGAGCTTTTGATTTGTTTATTTGAACTTCAAGTCGCTGCATATATATACGTTTAGATATATATAAAGTTTGTCTCTGTGTGCATTATATGCTCCTAATGAGTATTAACAACATTAATCTCTGTATATTTCGATTGAATTTGACTGTGAAGAGCAAAGAAGGCCTTGTTCGAAGTTTTGACAGTAGATTTCTGACTCTTGTTAAAAGAATCATAGAAGCTTCATATCCCAGTTTTATTACCTCAAGTTATGCAAAAGCACTAAAAATCAAATGGCCCACTTAGGGCAGAAGGATCCCCAGCAGTACAGGCTGGTTATGGAGCTGCTTTGTACATGGAGAGCCCACTCCTGCAGAGTGCTCTGCCAGCTAGGGGCATGCTGGCCAGCCGCTGCCAGCACACAGCCTGAAAGTCCAGCAAAGGGCTCTTTCTCCTTTGCAAAGCACTGTGCCCATTTTGGGGCAACTGGATGAATTTTTTTACCTTTAGAGTGAAAAACAGAGGAGAATTTAATTCCAATCTGCTGCTGCCGGAAAGGACATCACAGAGAATACCAAGCCATACTTCCCTCAGAGGGATACAGCAAAGGGCAAGAAGCAAATTTTAGTTAGATTCTAAGATCTAACTGAATAAAACAGGGAAGGGGGAGAAGTAAATTCTGTTAAAGCCAATAAAGCATTAGATCAGTGTCCAGAAAGATGTGGGATCTCCATCCTTGGAGATCTTCATAACTCAGCTCTCAAAAACTTGATCTAGTTTTAAAAGTAACCCCATTTGGGCAGAAGGCTGGACTAGATATTTCCAAGTGTCCCTTCCAACCTCAATTTTTCTCTTATTTTGTGAATGCCCAATGTTTAAGCAAGCTTTTTGGCATTTTTAAGTCTCTCTTTTCTGGACATGCAGAGAATGTACATGGCTCTGGGATAAGATCCCTGGGTGATGTTAGGATTTAATCTCTCACATGCAGAATTGGTGTTGCACTAGCAGCACTAAACTGGAGATCATAAGAGGTATGTCAGCCTTGGATAGTCAAGTATTCATAAAAAAAAAGGATCTTGCCTCTTAGCTACAGGTTTTCTACTTCCTCCAATGCTGTGTTATCCAAGCCTGCCTTTGAATTTGCAATTTCTCACAGCAATTAACCAGACCTCTGAGTTGCCCTAGCTGTGGATGCCAGTGTGGAGAGATAAGGGACAATAGCTTGAACTGAAATTACTAATGCTCTTAGCAGGGCAAGGAGAAAATGACCAGCAATTGACAATAAAGGCCATTTTATGTGGCCCAATCAGAGGATTATATTAGGAGAACATGCACTTGGCATGAAAATAAAACAGCAGTTAAAGTATTTTGTCCCTGGAAAATTCCAAGCCTTCCATCCAGAACAATACATTTTTTCATATATGATTTCCTGTAGCACAAACATCTGGTGAATTGAGGCTTGT
>PYHW01010392.1:2524076-2542265 GCA_013186435.1 Turdus rufiventris | reverse complement strand
AAAAAAAAAAAAAAAAAAAAAAGAGAAAGAAAAGAAGCAATTAAAAATTTATAGTGTCTCTTCATTTGAAGTAACCTACAATTCATTTGAATTTGAGGGAAGGAAGAGAGAAGAAAGGAAGAAATGGTCAGTAAATTACTTCAAATCCATTTTGGAAAATGAAAGATTTTAATGTTTTTTTTAATTTAAAAAAATCACCAAAAAATTTCTGGCATTTATAATATTTCCCAAAAATATGTTTAAAACATTTTTAAAAATATTTTTCCATCACATACTATCTGAAAAGTCTCTTAAGAATACAAATCTTATGCCATTTAGTAAAGCACTAGTACAGCAATTTACTGAAATAAAATGTTTATTTACCTATCGTGTCTGACAACAGAATTCACTTGGGTAAAATTTCAGTGTGATTTATCCCCTGAGCTTCACTAATATTGCTGCAGCTGCATGTTTTAGGACATTGAACAGCAAAGAAAAGAGAGACATTAATTGTATCTCTTCCCATGGCCAAGACATGCATTTACTAGATTACAGCAATCAAATAGCATGTATGTCCTTTTTAAAAAAAAAGTAAAAAAATAAAAAGCCTGTCTACCAAAAAATGCTTGTGTAGGAGATTGTGTACCATATATTTCCCTTCTAAAAGACCTTGTCATCCTTTATACCAGTTGTCATACTGACAGCTCTAAGTTTGATTAATGTGGAGGAAAAAAGAGGGGAAAGTAAATAGAAGAAAGAAATTCTGTACCCAGGTAACGGCTTTGGAGGGGGCAGGGGGTGTTGGCCACAGATAGAGTGAGTGAGGATTTCAGAAAGGGAATACTGACTACACATGCTTGTCTACATCCAAAATGTGTAGTTAATGCAGGACTGATCAGACCTATCTTTTTCAGGAGCTAGCTGACTCAAATCAGTGGATTTGATATAGCTGTGTCTTTTGCCATTTCTGTGGGCATTTAATTTGGTAAGGTGATATGCCAAAATGTTTCTACTTTTTTGTCTTTGCCTACTTCTAATTCTTTCCTTTAGTCATGTCCAGTAAAGTCAAAAGTGGCTAAAGGAAGCTAGAGAAAGTGTTTAAATCACTTGGAACATTGACCAGTGTTCAACATCTTTAAATATACAGGCATTGTATATTCTAATAACCATCTGGCTTTGTCACAGTGAAATCCTAGTTTTCATCATTTCCTAGGCCTTTTCCCTGATATTGTTTATATGTCACTTACCACAGCAAAGCAGTCTGACTAATTATCTTTTCTTCTGTCCTTTCACTTTAAAAGAAAACCACGAGCAAAGGAAAAAAAAAAAAAAGAAAATCAAAACCATAGTTGTTTTCTTCTTTCTGTCTGTGACCTGATATTTGTGTTTAAAGAAAACAGTTTCTGGATCCTTATTTGGCCATGATGATTAAACCTTTACCAGAGAAGGAATGTCTTGACCAATGGGACTTAGATCTGCGTCATGCAGTACAATTTTCTGGAGGGATGGAGTTAAGGAGATGAACATCTTTGGTAGCATGCTTTCTAGTAATTATTATTATGGCAACGGGATTTTTCTGCATGTTCTTGCAAGGTTATAAAATATACAGTTTTTAAGTTTGATCCTGGTGTCATTTATGCACTGCACCACTCTTGACAATTTGGGGGAACAAAACAGATGTGCGCAGGCATGAGTAAGAAGAGAATCAGTTCTGTCCATGAAGCTCTTGCCATTATGTACCTTCAGTTATCTTCAGGAACTCTCCCTCTGTAACCTCAATAAGACACTCACCTGGGCTGGAAACTCTGAACAGAAAAGGTGGTATTCAACTCTCATAGCTCTTTACAGTCTAATAGACGGCAAGTCATTGAGACTTTCTTTGTGATGAAGAGCTACGAACTAGATTGAAAGAGGGAAAGGGGTTACAACCAGGCCTGCTAAAGATAAGCCTTGGGGTGGAACACCAATGTGTGAGGGATGGGCTGCAGATAAGGTCCTTCAGTCCAGTATATGGAGGTAGGTAATGGAAATGCATGCAGAAGAAAAGACAAAAGGGTTATCAGTGCGTTGAATCACAGAAATGTCTTTAAATCATCACATGGGAATTAGGGTTTCTCCTGCCCTATAGGTGGTAGCATCAACAAGCCCAGCTGAAGAGCATCTACACTAATACACACAGCATGGACAACAAACAGGAGGAACTGGAAGTCATGGTGCAGTAGGAAAACTATGGCATGGCTGCCACTGCAGAGATACGATGGGACAAATCACAAAACTGGAGTGTTGCAGTGGATATCTATAGACTCTCCAGAAGGAATCGGCGAGGAAGGAGAGTATGGAGAGTTTCAATTGTCTGGAACTAAATAATAGTAATGATAGGGATGAGTGTTTATGAGTGAGAGTAAAGGCCAATAAGGCAGATATCCAGGTGGGAGTCTGTTATCTACAATGCAACCACAATGAAGAGGCAGATTAAATATTCCTTATGCAACTGGGAAAAGCTTCATAGTGATTAGCCCTTGTTCTCATGGGGGGCTTCAACTTACCGGTGTCTGCTGAAAATACAATATAGAAGAGAGTCTTGGTTCCTGGAACATCTGGAAGACAACTTCCTTACACAGCAGGTAAGGAAGTGAGCCAGGTGAGGAAGGCAACACACTGGACTGTAGTTTGTGAACAGAGAAGGGCTGGTGGATGATGCAATGGTCAGGAGCCATCCTGGACACAGAGATCATGAAATGATAGACTTTTCAGTTCTCAAGGAAATCAGAAGGGGACTCAGCAGAGCTGCCTTCCTGGACTTCCAGAAGGCAGACTGACCTGTTTCGGAACATGGTTGATGGACTCCCTTGGGAGACAGTCCTGAGAGGCAGAGGAATTCAGGGAGGCTGGACATTCTTCAAGAAGCAAATCTCAAAGGCACAGGAGCAAGCCATCCCCATGTGTCCAAAGAAAAGTCAGCATGGAAGAAGACTATCCTGGCTGAACAGAGCTGTAAATGGAATTCAGGGAAGAAAAAAAACCCAAACCAAACCAACACAACAAAACCAAACAAACAAACAATCCCCCCTATCCCACTAAAATATAAAAAACCACATGCACACACGAAAAGGGAGATTTTATTAGCTTTAGAAGAATGGGCAGTCAGTTCAGAAAGACTACAAGGGGTTGTGAGTTTTTGCAGGGAGAAAATTTTAAGGCCAAAGACAAGATAGAATTTTATCTTGCTACAGTTGTAAAAGACACTGAAAATGTTGTTATAAATACATTAGCAAAAAAAATGAAGAGCTAAGGAGTATCTGCTTTCTTCATTGGATACTGAGAGAAATTTGCTGACAAAGGATGAGGAAAGGGCTGAAATACTTAATGCCTTCTTTGACTTAGTCCTTACAAGTAAAACAAATTATTTTCAGGATACCCAGCCCCCTGAGCTGGAAAACAAGGATAGGAAGCAGAATAAAGTCACCATAATCCAAAGGTAAATGGTCAATGACCTTCTAAGCCCCATAGACACAGGCAGCTCTAAGGGGACCAATGGGATCTACCCAAGGGTACTGAGGTAGGTGATAGAAGAACTTGCCAAGCCATTCACAATCATTTATGATCAGTCCTCATCAATCAAGGAGGTCCCAGCTGACTGGAAGTTAGCAAACGTGGCCCTATCTACAAGAAAAGCCAGAAAAAGGCTTCAGGACTTGTCCATCTCTGTGCCAGGAAGATCATGGAGCAGATCGCCTTGAGTACCACCACATGGCATGTGCAGGATAACCTGGGGATCAGGCCCAGTCAGCGACACTAGAGGCTTGGGGAAGACTCACTGGAAATCTTCTGAACTGGGAGTACTGGTTGACAGCTGGATGAACATGAACTCTCCGTTTTATCAGAAATAGTGTGGCCAGCAAGATCCAGGCAATGACCATCCTTCTATACTCAGCATTGGTGAGGCCACACCTTGGATCCTGTGTCCAGTTTTGGGCCCCTCACTACAAACAGGACATTGAAATACTGAAGTGTGTCCAGAGAAGGGCAACAGAGATGGTGAAGTGTCCAGACCATAAGCTTTATGAGGAGCAGCTGAGAGAGCTGGGGTTGTTTAGCCTGAAAAAAAGGAGACCATGTTGCACCAGGGGAGGTTTAGATTGAGTATTAGAAAAACTTCTTCATGGGAAATGTTATCAAGCATTGGAACAGGCTGCTCAGGGAAGTAGTGGAACCACTGTGCTTGGAGATATTTAAAAGACATGTAGGGACATGGTTTAGCGATGGACTTGACAGTGCTGGGTTAGTGGTTGGACTTGATGATCTGAATGATTCTGTGAAAATCGTGGAGTGGTTTCCATACAAGGAACTATTTAATAGCTAAGAATTCTTCAGCCTGAAAAATAGGACAGCTGGTTCAGGCTGAGACAGCTGATTAATGTGAGAGTAAACATCTATAAAATTGCAGACTGGATATGTATGGTTGATTGCTCAATATCTTCCAATACGTGACCTAAGGGGGATTAAATAAAAACACCAAGCTCAAAACAAACAGAAGAAGGTGTTTCTCAGCATGTCAGGTTAGCTGGGCAGTTATTTGCAACAGCAGTTGTGGCATCTAAATGTTGGCCTGGGTTCAAAAACAGAAAAAGTTTATGGAAGGGAAAATTTTACATATGTAAAAAGTTATACATGTTTTCAGATAATCTGTAGCTGCAAGTTGTTGAAGGCTGAAAGACTATTTCAGAAAGTAACATGTAATTTAATTATTTTTATACTCTGAGTGTTTTCTTTTGACTATGGTGGCAAATACACTGGGGCTGAGTGAATCATTGTTCTGATCTATGCCTGTGCTTATATTCTTGTCAGAGATATGTATTTACTACCAGTTGAATGGATATGTTACAGAAGTTTTGCTATGAAGACACTGAATTGGAGCTATCATACCCTTTTTCTCATCAGACAAAGTAGATGGCGTGTGAGCAAATACATCACTGTGTTTTGCTCTCTTGTCTTACTCTAAGATATTTAACCTATTTGCTTACTAAAAAAAATAATAAATTCATCCTTATTTGTCCTCTACATACATGCCTGTGTTGTATAGTTAAGAACAGAAACATACTTGCAAGGACAAGATTTTTAATGAAGACTTCTTTCTGTGTATCAGCAGACAATCAGACCATTTTTGCCATTAAAAGTCAATGAAACAACTACTAAGAGGCAAAATTAGTTTCAGTTCTCAGAAAGGAAATAAAAAGCTCAAGATCAAATGATGAACCCAAGTTTGTTTTGGGACAGACTCTACCTTCCTGACAATAACTTAGTGCTTTGATGTCTAGATTAGGTATCCTCTTGTGAAGAGCTTTAGGGGTCTGTACGAAGATCTACAATAAAGGATTGACTAAAACGCATGTACTTAGCTTCTCAGAGAGTGCAAGGAAGCACAGAATTCTCAGTGCAGATACAGAGATTTATACCAACCAAAGAGCTGGTTCACAAAATCTGTCAAGGGCACTGGGGTAAAAAAGGAATCACTCTGAATTGTAATTGTTTTCTGTGTTAATTTGTAATAAGTAATCTGTGACTGGGGCTGAGACAGCATTATTGTTGATTCTCTGAGCTAATCTCCTATCTGTAAAACATGCTCTGTTTGGATTATCTACAGGGTGCACATTTCTCAGTGAATTTGTTTTCTTTGAGTAATGGAACTACATTCAAGGAAATTAATTTGCAAACAGATACACTTGCTGCTGGATGAATTGGTTCTCTCTTTGCACTTGAGGTGTAGTGTTGTTGGTATTTCAACTTCTGGCATGTGCAGGAATCTTTGAAATGCTTGCCAAAAATTTTCCTATAATATTCTCAAGAAATTATGTGACAGTTTTGTTGTCTGAGAAGTAGATACAAGCCCCTTGCCTGCCACCTCAGAGCCTAACTAGTTTGAGTTAGAGGAGGGGGGGGAAATGGCGCACAGCAGCATATTTCTTTTAATGCACCTGCAGACTGCAGCATATATTTGACTGCCAGCAATGATTTGTTCCCATCATGTTCTTTTCATTTCAAGTCTTTCCAAGGTCCCACTGTGGAAATGCAGCACAGAGCTGGTTATGACCTTACTGATTTTATTTCACAGCATTGGTTCCAGTATGGTTGGTTTCATGTTTGTACTCTAGGCAAACTGGAAACCAGGCATCTTTCAGAGTCTGGGGTTGAACAGAAATAATGACCAGATATTTTGCTGCCTGAAGGGAGAAGTAAAAAGCCACCTCATTATCCCATTGAATCACATAGCTGTGATTTGTCTACAACAACAAAATAAAAATCAGAAGCGAAACATAAAGAAAAGAAAATGGATAGCTCATTACAATTGCAGAAGGCAGGGAAGTAATACAAAGAATCAGGTTAAAAAACATATTTCAAAAATGAAGGATTGTATACATCTATGAGTAGAAAAGTGAATCTTTGAAAACATGACTTCCTGATGATCCTGTATCTTGTTCTTTGAAGCTCTAGCTGTTTTTTTTTACCACCCTTATTGTTAATAGCTATACTGATAGAGGGAAAGTATTGGGAATTTTATTCCTATTTTAAGCTCTGTATTCCTAATGCAAAACAAAAAGCTCTGGCTTCTGTCAGAAGGTTCTTGTTCTTGACTAGGATTCAGTTTTTATTGAAGAGAGGGCTGAGAAAAGTTTGTTTCAAAGTAAAGGCCTGATGGCAGTCTTAAGGATTCTCTTGCTTAGCTAAAGCACCTTAAAAAAATTGTCTAGTATAAGCTGGTTATCCAATCTCCCTCTGTGGTTGCTTTGAGAGAAATACTTCTCCAAAAGGCATTTCTTCCCGCCTAAGATAACTGTCTCAGTTAGCAAGATGACTAATTTCCATTAAATGCCTATATCTGTCCTCCGGCAAAAACCAGAGGCCTGACAACTAGATTAAACTAAATGTGTAGTCGCTGGGTGGCTAAGGCTAGGTGAGACGAATCCCATCATTAGCCAGAAGCATAGAGCATAATTCGATTTAGAACTTCCCGGATTTTTTTTTCTGTTGCACAGACAGCAGAAAAGGGGTTCTTACAAAAGAATGAAGACATGTGAAATAGACAGTGCCATAATTTTTGTTTCAGTATCTTTTGTACAAGAGAAAAACAAAGCTCTTCGAGTCTTTCTCAGCTAGGTCAGATGCTGAGGTGGTGTATAGCATGAAGAAGTCCTGGGTGGTGCTCATGTTCAGAGGTGCTAGGAAGAACTGCCAAGTGAGTCAGGTCCCATTATGCTAGGGAGCAAATGTCTGCTGTGGAGAGGCCAGCTGCAGACACTATGGGAATCTGAGGAAAAGAACCTTATTAAAGCAAGTTTCTCAGATTTTAAATCCTCTCTACCAGGAACTAACAGAGCCAGGATATAACCTAAGTTAAGTCTTGTATATGTTTATGTATATGTATATGTATATGTATATGTATGTGTATGTGTATGTGTATGTGTATGTGTATGTGTATGTGTATGTATATGTATATGTATATGTATGTGTATGTGTATGTGTATGTATATGTATATGTATATGTATATGTATATGTATGTGTATGTATATGTATATGTATATGTATATGTATATGTATATGTATATGTATATGTATATGTTGGATAAAATTACTTTCCCATCTAGGCTGGGGTCAATTGTTCAATTTGTATAAATCATCGTATTTCTATGAAATGAAAGTAATTCTTGTGCCTTCCCCCTTCTTTTTTCAAAGTCCTTTAGTCTCATACCAGTACTAAAAAAGATAAGATGACACCTCATGTCCTTGAGAGATTTAAGGCCTTGCATTTAGCTATATTGGAAGAAAAAAATAATTCCAGGGGACCCAATTACACTATCTTTATCCCTGCAATGCAATTAAAGCATGTCTCCATTTCTGTGGTGTAGAAGGGACCTAAATTCTCTCTTCAACCATGCTAAAGCCTCTTTATTCAAGGTTATAACATGGTTAGGGAATATGATTGAGGCTTTTGACACAGTAGAAATTATTGTCCTTTAACTGTATTCAGGTTATCTTTGAAGCTGCCCATGGAACAGAACCTGACCTTCATGAGAGCACAGATACCCTTTGACATAGTGTTTTGTAATGCCATTGTTTAATTGCAAGTGTCACTTTGGTTGCCAATGAATTTGAAGGCCAAGGAGGACCCAGTAATGTTGTGCAGTATATGAGGTGACAATGAGCACAGCTCCTTGTACTGCACCTATTATAAAGAACTTGTAGTGTAATGTGAGGGACAACCAAAAAGTTTGTAAATTTTTATCTAATTAACTAGAAGTCAAAAAAGGAAAAATTTGCACAGCCTGAGCTACTCTACAATGGAAATGTTTGTGGAATAGACAGCCAGGAGAGAACTGAAGTCTTCTATCAAATAGAAGACAAACCTGTGCAATCATGTTCATTCATTCAATTTGAGGGAAAAAAATACTGATTTTGTGATGTTAAAATCTTTCATGAAGCTGTACTGATTGGAGTTCTCTAATTGTTCAATAGGATGAAAAATACTTTTCAAGAATGGCAGAAAACAAATGAACATTTTGTTCTGACACTTTCTGAACAAACAGTATCATATTTATAAAGCTTTGGTTCCAATAGAAAATTTCCAAAAGTATTTTAAATGGATTAATATAAAAGACTGCATGTATTTTCTCAAAAAGAAAACTTTAATTTGATCTCATTACTCTTGAACTCAGTTCTGTTTGCTCAAAAATGAATTTATATTGTAAGATTCCCACTCACATGCTGAAGTAAATTATTTCAATGAAAGAACCACTATTATAATAAGACAAAAGAGTATTTGCCACAATTAATTACGGTAAGCAGTAGCTACAGTTCTCACTTAAAGTACTCCTGGCCTTGTTGACTAATGTGTCAGAATCCATGTTCAATGCCACAGGAAGTTCCATCTGTTTCTGAAGAAGGTAAGCCCTGCAGAAGATGTTGCTTTCCTGTAACACTGGTACCACAGAATATTGATTAGTTTACTTGAAACTGTGCTAGTAGGTTTCTTAGGGTTTTCCTAGCACAAGCAGTTGAAGATTCAGGAGTTACTCTGGGTCTTTCCACCTTGGTGTTGGCTCATCTGTTCACAAACATTTGTATTCTACAGGTATACACATAAAGATATCATTTAATTGAACAAAGAAGAAGAAGAAAAAAAAAACCTAATGCTCTTCAGCCCCTTCCATGCACAACTTTATTCTTAAGCAAGGAATAAACAAAACTAAATGTACAATACTACATCACTACAATCAACTTAATGATGTTTGACAACCTGCCAAAAGGCAAGGAAGAGGGACAGGACAACAGACTGGAAAAATGCACAATAGCTACTGTTGATCTGCCAAAAAATATGTTCAGCCCTTCTGGGAAAAGGTTTGGCTTAGCACAAAAGAGATGCTGTTGTGCTTTCCATGAATTGTCTCCAGAGAGTTGGTGGGATTTGCATGTAATGAAAAATAGCCTCAGATTATCCTGCCAGAGAAGGAAAAAGGGGTAGAAGGCTTGGCTGGAGTACTGAAAATTAATCAGGTCCCTGTAAAAATTAATCAGTCCTGCCTCTTCATCCTGTCCCCTAACATGAGGAATAAAGTGCATTTTAGTAAACTGCAGTACTGAAAACACAGGGGGCCAAACAGAGCTGAGCAGTATTTAGCCACATATGCCAGTCACCAAGTACCATGATGAGGAAAGCTTGTCACAATGGGGAAGAGTTTTAGTAAAGAAACTTCATGAATTTACAGTAAATATCTATGCCATTGCAAGCAGAATTGTTACGAACAGTAACCCAGAGTGCCAGGCTGAGCTAAGATCAGAGTCCACTGAACAGAGAAGCCTTCAGCCTGGTCAGTCTCACCCATGTGAAGTCAGTAGCCCCTGCCTGTGCTCTGCCTCAGCTCTCTATGTGTGCTGCACTCCCTGCCAGCTACCAAGAAAACCCACCAGGCTGCCCCGGTGGTTTCAGAGCTCTCTCGTTTCCCATTTTAAAGCATGAAGCAGGTAGTGGCACACTTTACACCGTGGCGGATGCACACACTCCTGCTCCCAGGAGGGAGCACACTGGGTGGGTCTGGCTGATGCCAGAGTGAATGCACCATGTTTCTACAAAACATATTTTACAGTATCACTTTCCCTGGAGAAACATACAGAGACTCAGTGCTAACTGCTAGATCTGTAAAACAAGAAAAGGCAAACACACCCCACAACCCCCAAAATAAACAAAACAAACACTATGCTAGCTATTTATTTCTTCTCTAGGATGAGGCACGAGTGGGGAGAGGGGGATGGGATTGAGGATATGTAGAGAGTTTTTTCTTTTTTGTTAGACACTGGGAACAGCAAGGGATAGAGCTATTTACAGTGTGAAATAAATGTGCAGCTGTGTATAGTAGTAACTGGTAATAGACAAGAGACTATAAAGGGTGATGGGCTGGGGAAGGTGATAGGGGAAGAGAGCCTGGTGTACTGAGTGGGGAGACAGGTTTTGGGAACCCTGACAGAAGCAGTGGAATAAGAAAGAGGAATTGTAGTGGAAAGAAGAGAAATGGAAAGATAATGAGAATTTGGGAAGCAGGAAGGTAGTTAAACCTATTCAAGACAGCAAGAAGTAGAATGGAAACTGAGAAGAGGAAATGAGATTGAAAACCTCTCACTGATGCATATCAGAGAGACCATGTAAGAAATTAAAAGGAGGAAAATGAGGAAAACAAGATGATTGCAGCTATTTCTGATGTGGCTTAACAGCAAGTATAAATCATTTTGCTTATATATGTGTGCACATGCATGCATGTATGTTAAATAAAATAAGGCATTCTCTGTCTCAGAAATATTTCCCTCATGGTTAGGGTCTCCCTTTTAAGGCTATAGAATGTGACAAGGAAAGCTATATGGAACAGCTGTTTAGTGGCTGATTTTATCCCTTTATCTCTCTCTGCTATTCAACATCTTTCATTTTGGATGATAGTTTTGGCAGAATTGCACAACCATTTGAGATTCTGGATTTTTCACGTGTGTGTCTGCACAAACCACTCAATGCTACATAAGGATAACTGGTTCTGACAGACTCCAGGTAGGGTTTCTTATCTCTCCAAATCCTCAGTATGTAAATTAGATCCCTGCTAGATGTCCACAGATGATGTGAAATTGAGATAGATTACTTGTCAACAAACACTTCCTGCTTGGAACTATCCCCTCTTTGCAGAATGCAGGGAGTTGAGAGTAAAAAATATACATCAAAATTCTGGTCACCTTTCATTTTGGTTCTACCACGAAAAAAACCAAACAGACAAGAAAATTGTACTGACAAAACCAATCCTGGTTTGCTCGATCTGTATTTATTGGGTTCTGAAAATAGATGGAACTTTCAGACCTCTCCCATGCACTAGCAGCAGGCAAAGTTCATTCACATCAGATCTTTCCCTCCTTTTTCCCCCTTTGGACAGTATAATGTAAAAGCCACAGAAATAGAAATAAAGCTTTAAAAAGTCTGCAAAAATCCCTAGCAATATTTTAGCAACCTCCATATGCCTCTCAAACCTGATATTATTTTTCTAAGCAATAAATGGATGTTTCTGAGTGCTACAACCAATTTGTAAGAGAAAATAAACTGTTATGTCCTGGTACACAGAATATTCGTAGGAGACAATGTTTTGGGCTATGTGATCAATTGTTTTTCAGAGTTCAAACATGAAATGCACACTATCATTACGTCAGACATCTAGTTGGGATATCCCTGCTCCAGTAACCTTTGCATCATTAGCTGCCTGCTGCACTGTGTGTTCAGACAATATCCCAATGTGACAATCTGTTTTCCTTCATTTGCTCTAGTATTACTTAGGTGATTTCTTTTTTTAATAAGTTGGTGTATTTATATTTTATATACAGTAATTTCACATGCCTGATTATAAGCTGCACTTCCAGGTGTCGGCAATGTTTAGGTCTTTGTCCATATATAAGCTGCACCGGATTGCAAGCTGCACTTTCGTTCGCAGTGAGGATCCCCATGCAACTTTCACAAAGTTGCCAATTAGTAACAGAATCACAGGAACAGGGGGGTTACTGGCTCAGGGCTGTGCGGGCTCAGCTCGGCCCCTCTGCTGCCACCGGCGAGCTGACCCAGCCCGGCTCAGCTTCCCCCTCCCCTGCCATGGAGCTGCCCCAGCCTGGCTCGGCTTCCCTGTGACCACCCCCTGCTTGGGGCAGGGCAGGCTCGGCTCAGCTCGGGGCTACTGTGTGCTCGCATTTCCAATTGGCAAATTTCTGAACCTTTTTTCATATATTGGCCCCTCTGGAATACAAGCTGCACTTCTGGGTTTGGACCAAAACTTTAGTCAAAATGGTATGGCTTATAATTGTGAAATTACTGTACTTTGTTTAGAACCTTTAGCCACATAGTTTATTCGTAAGTAATCACATTGTCACAGAAGAAATCTGAACTGGTATGCCAAGCGCTTCTTACACAGTTGCAACTCAATGCAAAATATTGCACATGCATAAAATTATGCTAAAGGAATATTAGAATTTTAAAGTCACTCAGAACTGAGGCAGTGAAATAAATTATGTTATCCATAACTTTATTTAGTTTTGTAAATTAACTGCTAAGTGTAGTGACATGCTTTCACATCATTACCATGACTGAGTTTTCATAGGACTCCTGCTCCACTTGCGCATAGGCTGTGTTTTGCCCCAGAAATGAGTTGAAAACCCTCAGCAAAATTGCAGCATCCTTGCTTCTTGCGGGAAATCAGAGATATCAGAAGAATGAAATAGGGGGCAAAGAAAGGTACAACAATCTTGTGGTTAAGGAAGCTGAAGGGAATCTAGAAATTCTAACACAGTCTCACTTATGCCTACAGTGCCAGCACGATATTTTGACCAGAAATGTTTGTCTGTTTTGCTATGACTCTCCTTTTTTTGTTTGGAACAGTATTTTTTTTAATTTTGGTCCTGGAATCTTATCAGTGGAAGAGCAGCTATTTGACTAAGTATGAGTCTGCACAGCACTGAAAGCTTCTTAGTTTGATCTTATTGAAACTCATTCTCCCACTTATTAAATACTAAACTAAACTCACGAAACTGTTGAGAATTATTATTTCTGAAACACCAAAAAAAAAGAAAAATTACAGCAGAGCTGACATAGAAAAAGGTCTAAAGAATTAATTGTTCAATTAAAATTTGGGTCTTGTTAAGTATGAGTTGCTCATTCATGATTTTCAAAGCAAAAGTGCCATGATCTGCAGAATCAGGGTTCTCAATGAGCAAATATCCATTACTTCAACATTTTTCAATAGTTTCTCAGGGAAAATCTAAACAATATATCCCTTCAGCTTTAAACCTGATAATGTGGAATACTGTCTTAAAGGAATTGCAATTTGGGGCTGCATATGGTCTATGCTAATAAATTAAGCAGCTGCCAGGAATGTTCCCAGACACTAAAATGTTATTGTCTGTGTCATAAAATTGTGAAAATATTTTTTGGCATGACTTTGGCCTCAGCTAATTAGCACTCTTCTCAAACAGTTGGATGGGCCAGGGACCATTCCTAGTAGGCAGACAGTGTATGGTTATCTCATTTTAAAAGGTAAAAGGCTTTAACAGCATCCTTGGATGCCATTCTATGTCTGTTGGTCTCAGCAGCAGACAGTGACCTTGGCCCAGTTATTTAGAAGTATAAACAGAGCCATGAGAACCAGGGTCCCAGGCCAGATTATCTGTCCAAACATATTGGTTATTTTTCCTTTTTCATCAGCACATTGTTGCATTATGAGATCCAATGGAAAATGGATATATGGAGTATACCATGGAAAATGCCACAGAAAATACCACTTTTCCAGGGGTTGTGGAACTTTAATTAAACTCTCATGACACAGGAAATCACTGCAGGGTAATTATTTTAATGTAGGTAATATTTGTTAGGGGGAAAAAAGGGAGGCAAGACCAATTTGTATAAATAGGTCACACCCGTTTCCAGTGTGATTTGGACTCCATAAAGACTTTCCAACCCACTTTTATTTTACAGCTTTCCGGTAAACATTTGCGTGAGAGTAGGTAAGGGTTGGGCAACTACCTGCCTACACACAACATAAACAGTGATGTTCAAAGACATGGAAGAAGGGCATTCATCCAGCCTTGGATGAATGCAAGTAAAATAAATTTTACCCATTGAGGAAAATGCCGGGTTGGGAAAATCTAGCAAGAGGGTGAAAGCCCAGTTGAAATGGGAGGTTTTCAATATCACTTCTCTTTAGAGCAAAGCAGCTTACTTACTGGTGCAAAGTAATGCCCCAGGGTAGCAAGGAAAGAGCAGAAGCAGTGTTCCTGGCTCCCACACAAAGAAATGCTCGTTACTCTCACCAGTTCTGACATCCATGACATGGAACACAGCAAAATTTACATCTCTTTCTTCTTAGTAAGTTCAAGGATCTTTTCCTACCCAAATGAATCCACAAGTCTATGAATTCATCTGATACACAAAGAGAAGAAACCCACATGTGCTTCTTCAGAAGGTCTGTTTAGTTACTGTAAGACATTTTCTTGGAAACCATGCCTTATCGTCACCATTTCTGTGGACTCAATTATTCTCATCCCTTAATGAGGGATAAGTCATTCTCATCCTGTTGTATCCTTTTTCTTCTGACCTTACATTCTTTCTTAATTTGCCTTACAAATGAAAGCCTGCCCTTGAAACAACCCTTCAAATTAACTTCCATTGCTGAAACAACCCTTCAAGTTAACTTACATTGTTGCTGTCTACCACAACAGCGATCCTCTTCTTTTTGCTCCCTTAGAATTGTTCCGAGCAGCTGTGCTTTCAAGATTATCTTTCCTTAATGTCTACTCTTGAGCAGAACTTTTTCTGCTGCTATCCACTCCTCAGGCTCTCAATCCCCTTCAGCCATGCTGTTTGTCAGTCCACACTGTTCTCTTTGTTCTATCTGTCCTTAGAAATTGTTCTTCTTCCTGTTTTCCTCATCACTGAGCCATCAGAGTCTCCACTGTCTGTAGCTCCCGGAGTTTCACTCCTCCATTGACAAGCTCATGTTTCTCAGCAGACCTCTCCCTGGAAACAGATGAAGTTTTGGAACAATCTCATCAGGCTCACCTGTGCTTTCTGGTGCCTGATGCCATAATGACAAGATGTTGCTGGGCTGCAGGTGGGAACAAGCAGCTGCTATCAAAGCACTGTGCGGTCATCAGGCATAACAAAATATGTAAGGGCAGAAGTTGTTCCTCACTGGATGGTCAGCAGCAGCCTTTTTTCCTGGTTCTGTAATTCACCTAGCACAAGTGACAAATGGAACTTAACAAGTGAGGCCATTCCTACATGACCTTACCTGTCCTTTTATTTCAGAAGTTATGGACAGAAAGAAAACAGATCATAAGATATGACTCAGGCTTTGTTTACTGTCTGCTGTCCAGACCAGACCTAGAAGTTTGCAAGTGCACTAAAATCTCCATCTTCCTTTCGCTTTTCCTACCCAGTTAAGGGACAGACTGTGTGGGCACTGAGACATTTGCAGGAGGCATTCAGGAGTTATTTTTACTTTGAATCATGTCTTGTATAGGAAGCATACCACAGGCATATGTAGAAATGAGAAATCTTGCCAGAAGAATTTCATTCTGGAGAAAAAGACACATCTTCCCTCCTGTGCAAAGAGGTCTATTAATTTTTCAATTACTGTTTCTAAGCACATGAAATTTAGAATATTTTTTAAAGACATCTATTGCTGGAAATTCCAGTTTATCCTGCTGTTCCAATGAAAAAGCCTGTAAATGTCACACACTTGTCTGAAGCCCCTGCATGTCTGTGTGACCTCATGCTCACCTCTGTGGTTTGATAGGTACCTCACCCACTGCAGTGCAGCATCAGAGCCTGTGCCAGGCTACACACCCCAGTGTGCCTGCTGTAACAGGTCAGTGCAGCTTCCTGTGATCCAGCACCCAGCTGAGCCTGGCATGTGTGGGTACACTGCAGGAGGGAGATCTCACCCGAGGAAGGGTGCCCTGTGCCCAAAGAATTCCCCACTGAATTCAGTTTCAGCTACAGCCAGGTGCTGCCCTGCCGGGTAACTGGACTTGCCAGGCATGTCCCTGGCACACAGTACAGTTTCACAGGTGGAGTATGAAGAACTTTGAAGGTCTGAAGTTAATTATCTCCAGGCTGGAGACTACAAGATGCTACAGTCACAAGGCTGAACTACAAAATAGACTTCTCCATTAACATCAAAGAAAGAACCTGCTAGCAGTATCCCACTGTTATCATCTGCTGCTATCAATCAAGTAGCATTGGTTCAAATCACAATTGGTTGTTCGTCATCAGTAATTTACTATAGAACATTATTTTTCGTTTAAATGATCCCTTTTGTCCCCAAAGAAATAAAAGATATCTTCCCCCTGGAGCTCCTCAGTCGTTAGCCAACATAAGGGATTTCTTGCCTTTGCCAAGACCAGCCTGAGCTTTTCTCAGAGCACTGAGCCACAGTTGGAACTTGCCTGGTCTGTGTGGTGCAAAGTCCTTGGGTTTTAAACAAAGGAAGCTCTGCACATTAACAGAATAGCTGCTACAGTCTCTGGTATTTATTTATGATAAAGAAAAGAAGCAGTCTTATGAACAGTTGAATGATAACAGGTAACAGCAACTTATGCTGTGAATGTTGGAGCATTAATAGCTGTGCAGCATTTTTCTAGTCTGCATCCTGGGGCTTTTGTGAGTAAGGCTGTGGAAAGAAAAGACATCTTCCTATTATCCCAACTGGAATACTTAGACAGATTTTTGGGTATCAAAGCCTTTTTGTGTTACTTTCTTTTCATCTTCATAAAATGAAATACAAGAGAAGAAAAGAGGTGTTTTACAAAGGCCCCAACCACCAAGCAAATTGAGATCGCTTGGCAATACACTCAAATCAAAAAGTTCCACAATGAAGAAATTTTGGTTGTGGTCCCTTATCTCATAGCTATGAGAAAGCACTTTGAGATGGTCTTTCACTGCAGGATCACCTGCTGTTTTTCCTGCATAACTCTGTTCATCCAAATCAGACAAGGAAAATACCCCTTAGTTCAACTTATTTCTGGCATATTAAAGCTGTTTTCAGTGCTTCATTTTTCCACTCCACACTATGTTGATGTACTTCTCTCACACATTAGGGAGACTCCCCACCTCTTCTTTCATAGCATTGTCACTCCAGGTTTGAGGAGCACCAAGGCCCCCATCACCTGAAACGTCTTTAAAATGTACACTGTTCTGTCCAAGATTCTAGAAAATTGCACTTCAGCTGCAGTCACACCTCAGTGGGAATGCCAGCTTCAATCCATTTCAGAAACAGCTTTGGAAACCTTTTCCAGCCCCAAAACTGCTTTCCCAGCTGTTTACTCCCTCCTGGAAAGCCAAAACCATCTCTCACCGATCTCTTGGTCTCTTGGACACCTCCACTGCTTGTCGCAGGGAGACTGGGACCTTTGTCACTCGTGCAGGTCTGCTGCTGCCCATGAAGGGATTTGATTGTCAGCCTTCTCAGTCCTTTTTTTGTGTAAGGTTTGTGTATTTGGGAGTAGCATCACTGTAGCTATTTAAACATTTATTCTTCAGGCCCATGCTGTTTAATTGCTTTAAATGTGCTGCTTTTGGGCGGTTGTTTTCAATTGCTGCACTCTCTCATGTCAGTTCTCTGCAGCTGCAGCTCTTATTCTGCCTCATACCAACATTGCAACCTCAGTGACAGAGTGTGGCCTGGGATCTGTCTCAGCAGAGACCTTGCAGAGGTCAGACATGAATTACAGCTGAGCATCCACAAAAGACAGATAGTCATTCTGAGTCCCTGTAAAAACTCATTGTGATGATACATTATCACCCACTCTATCCTTCCAAGGATGTGAATGTATTTTCAAGTATTTATCAATTAAGCCTCAAAATATCTCATTGAGGTACTGCAAATTAGGTGATAAAAGGATCAATTTACCTAACACTGATACGCACCTAGTTCAGAAATTAAATGGCACATCACACCTATTCAACAATGCACATTTAAATCTGGAATGATGGACTACAGCCACAAATGAGGGAATTAAGTCCTGCACTGAAGCACCGTCTGGTTCATTTAGCTCCAGTCTCATACAGTCTCTGTATATTGTGTATGGAGGTTTATGCACATACACCTCATACAGTCTCTGTATATTGTGTATGGAGGTTTATGCAC
>PYHW01010392.1:2504638-2524026 GCA_013186435.1 Turdus rufiventris | reverse complement strand
TATATATATATATATATATATATATATATATGCATACGTATATATATATATATATATATATATATAACAATTATTTGGTATGTATTTGCTCCACATGGGAGGTATTTTTATGTGCTGTACACTGAGTGAAGTACTCAAGTGTTTGAATGTGGTATTATTGATGAGATTTCTTGAGGTTGCCTGATAACAAGAGAAAACGTGGCAAGGAGGTGGAAAACAATTTTGTTTATGGAGAAAGATGCTAAATCTTGGTTTTAAGCTTTAAAATGTCATTAGGAGCAGAAAGTACTCTTCAGAAAATAAAAAAATTTGAGAGTCTGGAAACCAGACTATAATGGGATGGGGCTTTTTTTGTTTCAGTAACACGGCTAAGGTTCACATTTCACATTGTTTCCAGAAAAAATAAAACAACACACATTCTACAGAAGCTATGAGCTTCAAGAAAACCCAGATGGGGTCTTCTTAGAACTTTCAAGCTCTGTGCAGAAAGCAGAATTACCACCACAATCTCCACAGAAGGGCCATCATATATCCCAAGAAACCAAGGCTACCCAAGTGACTATTTAGATAAGTTGAAGAAAAAGTCGGATACCTTTCCATCCGATTGCTGTCAGAAATCCTTTTTCTGGCTCATTGGTACCTCATTACATGGCATTTCTGAGAGATATTTCTGTTTCAGTGAATTGACAACTTCTGGTGCAAGCATGTCTCATTGGAAAATTTCCAACTGCTTTCCTAGTTTCTTCTTGAAAATTATGACAATATGGCAATTTCTTCTTTTAGAACCCGGATCATCTTAGCACTAGAGTAAACCAGGAGTGATATTATTGGAGTCTTTAAATTTAAGTTGGCAGAAAATTGTTATGGGGAAACTGGGGCTCTACTTTCCCTTTAGACTCCTGGCTGAATATCTGTGAGGTATTGCTTCTATCATTTAGAAATATTGGTAAATAGGTCTTTAAAAAAGAATAATGTAGAGATTAGATTGGTGACCTTGGAGTCTGATTACAGCATTTTAGTCTTGATTCTCTTCTAATTTATCAGCAGGTTCTTGTTTATACATAATGCAACTGCTACCACCAATTTCTGGCATGGTCTTGGCCAGTGAACAGCTTTATGAATGCATCTTGGTGACACTGAGGCTTCAAAAGCCCTTTTAATTGTAGATGTGGCCAGCCACCCTCCTAAGCATCTTCCCAGCTTCACTGCATTTTTCCTAATATGCTGAATACCAAGAATAGAATCGCTATTGTTTCTATTTCTCAGGAGGGAGAAGAAAAATATCCTCATTCTTCGCTGATCCATCACTCACTACTGCTGCCTGCAATCAGGCTGTTGGCTGGTGAGCAGTGAAGAACTCTTGCTTGGCACTGTCAAGGCTCCTTTGTTTTGTGTTAGTGAAGCAGAGGCTGGCTCCTCAGCCCAGCGCTGGTGCTGCGCACGTCGGGTGTGGGAAGCCCAGGTGTTTGGCTTCTGGCAGTAGAAAATGGGGTGGCTCTTCCATGAGCTTTCAGATGCAGTCTCCAGAAGCAGAGATCTGGAGCACCATAACTCAGTGACTCAGGCATTCATCTTGGAGGCTGGATCAAACTTCCAGCCAGAACCAGGAAGAACAATAAGAACAATGGCTCCTAAGTGAAATTATTAGCCAACAATCTACTGACTCATTTTTGGAAAAACAAAAAATTATATCACTGACAGGAAGTTCTACATCTAGTCTTACAATTCAGTCCTCTCAACACTTTAAAAAATCAATACTTTTTTAGAAAATCTTTTAAAATTTTATCACTTTTTAAATTTTAAAAAGAAAACCAGTTTTTTTTTTTTTTTTGTTCAGTTATGGATTTCCCAGCTGTTTCAGCTCCACTGAAAACACACGCGTCTTTACATCCAAGACAGGTGAGTTCTGAACAGTCCTCTCCCCAAAAAAAAAAAAGTACAATCATAGAATCATTTAGATTGGGAAAGATCTTTAAGATCATCAACTACATTTCTAAGACTCTCTTTTCTTATGGGGTAGAAGTTTTAAAATTTCTTTTGTCTATGGAATAAGTTTTTATAATAAACACCAGTCTCAAATATACCAGCACATAACATTCTGGTCGAATCACTGTGCAGAATATCATGATGGAAAAAATGATGCAATAAATCCTCCCAGAGAATTTGAAATAAATATATTTGAAAACCCCCTAATATTTCCACAGAGTTGAGGTCCAATATAGTGCACTACAGAAGCACAGTAGAAGAAATAGGTTCCTTTCGTCCTGTGTGTAAAACTTGCCCAGAATGTATGTGAAATAAGGCTGCCAACAATTAACCCATCATTAAGTCTTTGTATTCCAATTTAAGATTTCTTATTGACTGATGCCAAATCCCAAAGATAAGATTTCCTCTTGCCTTTCATTTTTCACTGCGAATACCTGATAATCTGATGCTTTACAGAAACCTGTCTGGGTCCCTAACCTTGGACAGCTTTTGTGCTCCACTGTCAATTCCTCTGAGCGCTATAGCTGCTATGCATGAATGCTGTAATTTTACAGCATGACCTGCAGAGAGGAACAGAGGCAACTGGAACCTATTAGACCATGAACTTCATTTTCTGAGGAACTACAGCTCCTGGTGAAGTAGTGCATGTTGGCAATTTCTGAAAATAAGAGCCCCTCCCCCACCTTTTTATAAGAAATTTTGACAAAAGCCTCTGGGGTTAGAGTATTGTTTCAGGAAGGCTGCTTGTTAATAAACCTTGTCAACTCTGCCTTATTCTTCTAATCACTTTCTACAGTGTGTTTTAGTTTAGTTTTTAATCTCAAGAGTTCTCTTCCCCTCCCTTCTCTCTCTCTGCCTGTATTTTTAGCTTTATGACTGAAAGCTCTTGTTGGGAAATACATATACTTGCATCACTTGCAGAAAAGTGAAAAGTGTTTCTGCCACTGTTTTTTTAGTTTACTGTACATATTACTTTTTTTTTCCTGGAAAGCTTTACTGAAAAGTATTACCTTGTCTTCATAAGTGGAAACTAAAGCTTATTTGTTATAGATACACAAACACTTTCAAAAGCAGATTCTTTCTTCTAATAAGGAATGGATGCATTGAACTTTGTCAAACTGCTTAATCTAAGGATGCAGGACTATGAGTCCTGACAAGTTGTAGGACTGCATCCTGTGTTTTAGAAAGTCCCCTAGTAGAAATCAATACAGCTGTAATAAATCCAATGATGTTAATTATCATTAGATGTAAATCAGGAGTCCATGTTCTCAATCACCTTCTTTAAACCTGGGAAATATTCCTTATATTAATTGAGTTAATGATGTAAGACAGTAATGTGTGTATACGTAATTCAGTTGAGATCAGTTTCATCTGGGTTATATCAATAAATGCCATAAGTACAACACTTGTAAATAACAGAACTGCACTTACAGGCAGCAAAGCGCATGCTGCACTAATAGATTCTTTAAATCAAAAATATCATAGAGAAATACATGTAAGCAACTAATTAAATACAAAGCGGTACAATCAATGAAAACTAGATGATTTCTTGATTGTGTAATGCATTTATGAATGTGTCAGGTCATTGTGAGTGCTTGAGCTCCAGGACAGCTCAGTGGAATTGATTGTGGTGCCTACACAAAAGGTTTGTTTCTTCAACTACAGCTGTAGCAGATCTTGTTTTATCCTTTGGTCAGCCTGTGGCAAGCCAGCCAAAGTAACAACTACTGCAAGTGTATGCAATACTGATGCTACTTTTGGTCATCTGTAATCAAACCCATGATTTTAGATTGAACTGCAAATGAATTTATCAGTTTAATATACATGCTGCAATTCTGTACCCTGCCAGGCCATTTGGTCCTGCCTGAGTCTAGTGACTGCTTGTAAACACCATGTTTTGTGACAAGATGAGCTTTGCTTGCTGCCTTTATTCAAGAGCCACCATGCAGCTGGAAAAAAAAAGGTCATGCTAAAGTGAAAGGGTCAGGCTAAACGTAACTGTAAATTACTCTTTCCCTGAACAACAGGCTTAAACCAATAAGAAGTTTCCCTAGATGCACGTTCTTCTGGTGCCACTGAAAATCAACCTATTAATCTGTCTCTGAACAAAACAGCTGTTGATCTTCTACTCAGTTGAATAACTAGTTCATACAGATGTTGAGATGTGAAAGACAAAACTCTGAGTGGCAAAGTCAGCACAAGTTGTGTGGAAAATAGGGAGAACCAAGGACAATTGTGGAAAAGTTGTAGAGTGGTTTGCTAGAGCATGAAGCAAAATAAAACAGTCATCTTTTAATGATTTCTGTTGAATGGACACACAGACATTAAAAGGTCTGATGGCTGCAATCTGGTCTAACCTTTTATCTCTGAGGAGTGATCTAATAACTCTAATAACTCACTCTGTTCTGTAGCAGTTATGAGTTATCACTTTTCTCACTTGCAAAGATGAATGCAAGATCTCCACAGCTCTCAGCCATTGTGTATTCTGCAATTCTCAGTATGTGAATAAATAAACTACGTTATTAAATTAATACCAAAATTTGGCATCACTTAAGTTACAGTAGGGGATGTAGTTTTATTTCTCTCTCTTTATTAGCAAATGAGAATTTGTAGCCGCATGAGTGTTAATCACAAGCTGCTAAGTGCCTGCTCACATCCTCTCTGTATGCTGATGCAAATGAGCTGATAGGAAGCTGTATATTTCAGATTTTAAGTAAAAGCCTATATTTCTTACAGGAAAGCAAACTATATCCCAATTGTTCTTCTGCAGCAAATATGCAGAAAAAGTTTTTCCCTGTAAAAAAATTAAATGGTTAAACCATAAAATATACTTTTAGTACTGTACCAGTAAACTCCACTAAAGTGATCATGATACCATTTAATGACTGATTTGATGTGTAACATTTGCACATTAGCATACTCAGTTTTCTTGGGGTCATTAAATAACTGTGTTATTATGTGTTGCTAACAACCACTCTTCTGTGTATTGTTTTATAATATATACCTTCTGTGTATCTCATATGCAGCTAAGCATAAAGGCGAGACTGAGGGGAAAACAGATCACCAAATTCTATCAATTTTTCACACTTGCCAAGTCAAATTTCACTACTGTAATAATTCTGATGCATATTGTAATTAGGAAAGACAGTCAGTCTTTCTATATTTATAATAAATATCTGTTCCTAGAGTTTGAAATAAGGGATTATATTCCAAATATATGGCTGGTGAAGTAGTCCTTTCCCCCACACCAGCACATTTCCACTCTTATCCTCACTCCAAAATACTTCGTAAAGAAGTAAAAATGAAGTGGTTTGAGTTTTAGCCAAAAGGTTTGTCCTCTGAAACACTTTTCTTCATCAGGCATGTTCTTCTTGAGTAGAAATTTATTCATCTGCAAGCCTAGTTCTCAGTCAAAGAGACAAAATGAGGTAACAAAATTACAGTAATTTCACGACCATAAGGCGCACCGGACTATAAGGCGCACCCCCTGAGAGTTGGGTTGGCAAATTTCACAACTTTGTAAATCATATAAGGCGCACCGGACTATAAGGCGCACTTTTTTTTGCAGCGAGGAGCCACACGGCACGCAACAAAGTAACGAATTACTGGCATGTACTCAATTTGCAAACATTTTTCAAAGATCTATGTAGCCTTTAAACGCAGCCCAAAGTGTGGGAGGGAGGGAGTGGGCGCCTGCTGGCCGGGGGCGGCCCGGTCCCCCCCCACCCATGGCTCGCACTTCCGGGTAGGCAAATTTCCGAACTTTGTACATTATATAAGGCGCACCGGACTATAAGGTGCACTTCCAGGTTCAGGGGAAAATTTTAGTCAAAAGGGTGTGCCTTATAGTCGTGAAATACTGTAAGCACCACTTTGCAGGAGAAAAAGAGAGGCTGGCAGTGGAGAGTTTGGGGCAGTGAGAGGCTGCATGAGACTGTGGGAACATCTCTGGGGTCTCAGGTAACTTCTGTAACTGCTCCTTACAGCTGGAGTCCAGCCAGCTCCTCTCCTCAGCTTCATCCCCCAGCTGCTTCTATATGGAGGAAAAAGTCCCTCTTGCCATAAGGGAGGACTTTCCTGAGCTGTCATGGTTTAACCCCAGAAAATAACTGAGCGTCACATGGGCCCTTGCTCACTATCCCCCCAGAAAAATTGGTGGGGGGAGGAAATTGAAAGGGTAAGAATAAGGAAACCCATGGGTTGAGATATGAAAATTTTAATAATTGTAGTAATAACAATAATGATAACAATAACAACAACAGCAACAGCAAGAACAACAAGAACAACAATAATAATAGTAGTAATAATAATAACAATGGAAAACAAAAAAGAGAGGCAATAAAACTCCAGAAGAACAAGTGATGAAAATTAGAATTATTGCTCACAACTGAACAATCAATGCTCAGCAAGTCCCTGAGAAGCAGTCCTCCCAGTCAACCTTCCCCCTGTTTTTATAGCTAAGCATGACATGATATGATATCCAATATCCCTTTAATCTGTGGACGTTGGCTTTTCTGGCTGTGTCACTTTCCAGTTTCTTGTGCATCTCCAGCCTCCTTGCTGGGGTGACACACAGGAAAGGCCTTGACCCTGTAAGCACTGCTGTACAATAACTAAAACATCCCTCTGTTGTCAATACTGTGTTCAGCAAAAATCCAAACCACAGCCGCTCATCAGCCACTGAGAAGAAAATACACCACCCCAGCCTAAACATAGTATATTGTGCACACCTGGGAAAGCAAAGGAAAAGAGGAACCTCCTTTTGAGGGATCTTGTTTTATTCCTGCCTTTTTGAGGAGGAGGCTCTGCTTCACAAGCTACTTATACTGGGTGAAGCCTGGCTGGTTCATCTCTGCATTTTTTCCCCAAGGCCACATTGCTGCACAGTTCTCCCACAGGGTTTAGTTGTGCAGTTTGTTCCAGTTTCAGAGAGATGACTGATTCTGCTGAAGGTACTGGTGCATAAAATTGGAGTGCCAGAAGGACCAGTAATATCTCTAGGATGAGAATGGACTTTAAAAGTGCAATCTGAATGATTCTTTCACTTAGCAGAGAACTTTCTGCAGTACCTTTACTCAACTTTTCACAAGTATCAGTCCATGAGCCTTGAAAGAGTCTAACAACAAAGATTAGTAATAAGAGTTTAAGCTGCTAAAGCATTAATACTACAACAGGTGCAGGAGAAAAACTTAAATGTCCACAGAGTTTGAATATTTATAGTCTAAAGTTGCAAAACATAATCCTTCTTAAATGTATATGCTTTTAAGCTGTACCCATTCAATCCAGTAGCAAAACTTTCTCTGATGTCAGTGTTACAGGATCAAGGCCTGTTTTAATACAACTGCAGCACCTAGCACACCTTTAGGATTGTTTAAAATTGTGTGTAGACTCTGTAATGTAGCTTGTCAAAAGAAGAGATCCTGTGGCATTTCCAGTGTGGTGTATTCCTGTACATCTTAACCAGCTCAAGGTTTTTCAGAGGTGTAGGGAAGATGAGTTTTGATGTTATGATGTGTGGGAGAAACCGGGGAGGAAGCTGGGATTAGACTGCTGCTTCCATGAGAAGTGAGGGTGGGACAATGGCAGTGGCTTGGAGAGCTGGACCAGGAGTTACTCCTGTCCTGGGTGAGGGCAGAATGGGCTTCTGTGAGGAACTACCCCATACCCACCAAGACCTTGGCAGTCACAGCAGGCCAAGCCTGTTTTCTAATGATGCAATGACCATTCTCGTCATGGGTATTTTGCTGTTCTGGGCAATTGCCTGCTCTGCCCACTCCACAAGCTGACTCTGGATCTGCCTGGATTCTGTCAAGTCTGCCTTCTTTCCCATAGTGTAAAGCTTTGGGGATTTGGTTGTCATATTTTTTCCAGGAGCTCTTTGATGCACAGATGCAGTTACACTTCTCCATGTGTCAGACTTTCCAAATATGTAGCAAGGGGTTACACAAAGAGCAACCCCATGGAAGAAATGCATCCCTTAATAAGAAACTCAGTAACAAAGAGGAGCCTATTTCCCCATGGTGTCAGATCTCATGGTCAAGTTCCTCAGCATCTGATAAGGTGCCACTTGAAGATGTCTCTTCAATGTAAGGAACCCTTTTTTTCTATCAAGTGTTTCTGCCTTGTTGAATTCTTGTGATGAACAAAAGGTGAAGTTATCTTGCAACTTTCCCCTCTGCAGGGATGCTAATAGGATCGTTCTTCTCCCAGCCACCTGTTTTCATGTAGCTTGTGGGAGCTTAATATCTTTGACAGCAGTTTCAACTTGATTTGACAGCCCAGTGGCTTCAGAAAGTACAGTGGAGGGGGACACAGAACACACATTTAGGTGAATTTATAACCTCTGGTGCCACGGGGAAACAAGAAAAGCTACACTCTTACAATAACAACATTACTATTCACCAGAACAAAAGTATAAAAACTCATATAAAGTGGAATGAAACAAATATGCAGACCACCATGCAACACCAACAAAACCTTTCTCCTCTTCTTACAGAACTGCTCAGCGTTGGCACTGCACTTTTTTAATCCAGGGAAAATTTTAGGGCTAGTTTTAATAGGCATGTTGTCATTCCTTTTCCAATTTGCATCTTCATGGAATGCTGACTTTTTTTTAAAGGGGAAAGTGAAGACTGTGTTAACAACATGTTAACAGTTAAACTAGTTAACAGTTAAAACTAGGTTTTGAAACTCCCTAAACACCAAGGATCTTTTCAGCTGCCAAAAACTGAAAAGGAGGGATTTTTTCCATTTGAAGAATTTTAAAAATTAATAATATTTTATTATAAAGTAAAATGTTTGGAAGAAAATGAGACCACTTTCACAAATATATAAAATAACTCCCTCTAAATTCTAACTTTAATATTGATTCGAATTAGTGTGGAGGCTAAACCTGGGCAGGTTTTTAAATGGCTTCAAATGCAATGTAGGATATTTTAGAATGCATAAGCCAAGCTGGAATGCAGACTGTAGTAAGGTGCTGGTCACAACCAGGGAGTTTGCTGGAGTGTAATGTGGGACATCCTGAGTGGGTGGCGTGGAAGAGGCTGAGGCTGAGTTTCATGGTCTGCCTTTCCAATTTGGAAACACCAGACAGCTTTTGCATGCCTTGTGTTTTCAGCACTGGATGCACAAGGCTCCAGCTCAACAGGACTGCAGATTTGGTAGTGGGCCATGCTGTTGTACCATTGCTTCAAACATACAAATCACTGGCAACTGTGTGACTGGACTGGAAGCTGCACAGTTAATGGATGAAATGCTTAGCTGTGCTCTCCTCTTTGACCAGATGCTGTATTTTATCTTTAGTGCACTATGCTGTGCTAGTAACAGCGTTTCTATTAAGTTAATTTGGCTGGGAGTGCCTTTCACTCATACTTGTGTAATTTGGCCAATATTTCCATGAGCTGGTCCCTGATTAATCTTGTCAAATATATCCTAATATTCAGTGCATACCAAGTTCTTATAAACTACTGACATCTATTTGTCAGCAGATTTGAGTATTTTCTGTGCATATAAGCAAAATTTGGATTTCCTTGAGGTCATATTCATGTTTCACAATAGGAATGTAAAAAAATGCCTGTAAAGACAAAAACAGCAATTGGATACCTCCTATAAGAAAGAAAAAATAGCTGAAATATATTATGATCTTCAGTATCTAGACTGAAGATTAAATAAATTTCCAGCATATGAATGAAATCATCTCTACTAATAACAAGAATGCACTTCTTCAAAATGTAAACTCCACTGCAGGTCTGAAGGGGCAGAGCATAAAACATGGGAGAGAAGGTAATTATGTGAATAGAATCAAAGGATCACTAAGACTGCAAAATCCTTTGCCCAAACACCATCAAGTCAATTAATCATGGCACTAAGTGCCACATTCAGTTGAATAGTTCCTATTTTTATCAAATATATCATACACTGACCTAGAACACAGTAGGGTTTCCTGCACAATTTGTGGTCAACATTATTTTTTTCTAGAGAAGGCTCATTCCCAGCACTGGTGAACATGGATTCCCCCTTGCAGAAGGAGCAGTGCTGGCTGCAGATCACCAAGCCCATACAGCTCATTTCACTCAAAGACAAATCACAACAGTGCTAGGTTGGGTCAGCCACTGCCTTGTCTAACCACAGTCTAAGTTTACAATAGTAAAGTACTGCCTAGGTTTGTTTCTGACCACTGAAGAGCAATGATCTGTACTCTTGAATGTTAGGATAACCACCCTGTGGGCTTTTGCCCCATATCCGGTCCCCTCAAACAATTCCCATCCAAGGTTTAGGAATTGGAATATTCCAGTAGATATTCCTAACAGGTGAATTGTGGTACCTACAACCTAGAAGTGGAGAAAATTTAGTAGTATAAATCTGTGACACCAAGTAGCCCGAGCACATTCAGCGCCTAGGCACAAGTACTCCAGTATCGTTCTCATACAACCACACAAATTGAGAAATAAATAATTTTTCTTTCATGACTGTAAAAATAAGGCCCATGTCACTTGGAATGAAGCACTGATTGATAAAGTTATGCCAAGAAAATAAAACCCAGTTAAGATGTATCAGAAATCATACCACTTTCCATAACAGACTTTACTCCTATTGGCATAATAGTAAAAAAGGACTCCTGTGATTCAGAAATAGGCAGATGTGCTGCTCTTTGCAGAATGTATTTTTATGTCAGTTCATCTCTTTCATCAGCCCTTCCTCCTGGGAAAAAAAATTAAAAAAAAAAAATAAAAAAAACCCACACAGAACTTGTCTGGAAAATTTTTAGCTATTTATGGTCTTTGAGCTCTGGACATCTCTCCTCACACTCATTCCATTGTTTCCTCCATCCTGCTTCCCTTTTCACCACACCTTGTCTCTAGCTCCACTGCCAAGGGCAGACATTCTCTGAACTGTCTCTTCTGTTTCCTTCTCTGTGTCAACCATGGCTCCCTCACTGTTTCCACAATAGCATATTTTCATATTTTGAAAGGCTGTGTAGGAAATTTCTCCATCCTCCCTGAAGTCTGATCATCCAAATTGGAAGGGGATCAACTGCGCATCAAGTGTCACTGTTAACTATGCTGGGGTTGCACAACTCAGCCTCCTGCTGCTACAGTGACAGCAATGAGCTTTTTAGGCTCCATTATAGATTTCTGTGAGCATATACAGACAGCTCCCAAACTATTTCTCTTCACTGAATTTTCATATATGTTTTCTTCTCCTCTTTATTCACACTTTCTTCCTTTCAAAGCATTTTTACAAAAATACATAATAATGTAGATGACCTATTGACATTTTCTAAGGGTCTATGACTCAGAAAAACCTCTGCAGTCACTGTTTCTTGTCTTGATATAATCATAAGAAACAGCTCAGTTCCTTAAAGGTGAGGAGGGATGATGGTGTTAGCATCCATGAAGGAATGACAGAGGCAGGTGCACAGATGGAGGAAAACACCACACTGAACACAATCTAGTGACAGCAGTCCAAGAAAAAAATATCTATGGAATTTATTCTGCCTGTGGTGTGGCCTGAGAGGAGTTCAGAACTCTCTTCTGCAGAGTGATTTTCCTCATCACCTTACTGGTGAAGAGAGCTCTGAACAGTTTTCGAAAATCAAAGAAATTGAATCGCAGTTACCTGTTTCTACCATTAAGCCAAATTAATACATGACGTGGAAATTCGGTTAATCTCTGCACTGAAAGCTACAATTCCCTCTGCTCTATTCCATTTCCTGCTGTAATGAGTCAGTGTAACCCCTGATTAAAATGTAGTGCAGGAGATGTAGTCAAGGCAGAGAATAACACATTCTAGAGAATATAGTGTGTGATTTAGAATTACAATTTTCACTAACCTGGCACAACTCAAAGGAGCATCGTTGTCACTCCATGCAAAAGCCTTTTTCCTTGGCACATATAAATGGGTGAAAACTTGCAGAGTTCCTCATATCCACTTTTATCCCTGTTGTGGTTTTTCATTGTGATTCAGGATGGAAATGGTACATAAACATTGGAATGACCTGCAGGAAGGGCTCATATATGAGCATCCCTACTGTTTGGGGTGATCCTACATGGTGTAGTCCAACTGCTGCCTGGGCAAGGAGTGATCCCAAGTCCTAATAACCAAATCACTTAAGTGATTCTCTAACAGTGATAATTCAGTGGTTCCAGTTAAAAACTTTGTCTTACTTTATATTTGCTCTCAAAGCTTTAAGAGAAGATTAATGGTGAGTCTTTTAGTGAAGGCATGTGACATGAGGCATGTGTTAGTACCATTCAGAATTGTTGCCACATTCCTACCTGCTTCAGCAAGTGTTGTCAGAACTGTGCAAATGTTAGTAGACAGCTCACTGAGCCAAGAATTTACTTCTAAAAGTTTGTGGTTTTCTTCTTATTTCTGGTTTATCATTTTTGAAAGAGCAGCATTTGCTCTTCCATCACACAAAATTCCTTTTTTTTTTCTTTTTTTCTTAGCTTCAGGAAGCTTCTTACTGGATTTTGATGAGATCAAACTTTCTCTAGAGCTCTTAAATTGGTTGTCACGGTAGTATCTTATTCAGTAATATGCAAATGCAGAAATTCAGTTTTGTTCTCAGTGTGACTGTGTGTGCATGTATAAAATTATATTTTTCAAGAATCTCATAATCTAGACACACCAGTCAACATTGTTTATCTGCAAAACTGATTAAGTAGCCTCTCCAGCATACTTCAAGTATTAAAAGCTAAGTTGCAATCAATCAAAGATTCTTAGAGGAAGTTATTTCATTTTAGACCAAAGTAAACTAATCCCATTCAAGTAAAGAAATAAAATGTTTACTGTTGTATTTCAAGCACATAGAAGTGATTTTGGTTTTGCTTGTTTCTTTGTTTTCAGTAGAGCCAAAACAAAAGCATTGTTCTAAGTCACCAGCCCACAGTACAGGACCCAAAATTATATTGATGAGGTTAATGGGTTTTCAGTAGACCCTGAGACATTACTCTCTGGAGTTCACTAGATGAATTACTAAAATTGTATTACATTTTTGAGATGAAAATGACATTAATGGAGATAAAATGTAATAGTTTTAAATAATGCATTATTTATCAATGCAGTACCAAAATGGAAACAGGAGGAAAAAACACTAGAGATAATAGCCCATAGAATACACTTTTATATTCTGATCTGGCCAACACCAACTTTGTCTTTTTGAGAATACCATGATGTCTTTATTTATGAAGGTCCTCTCTCATGGTAGTGGTTAGTTTGGCTCTGGCCTTAGATGTGGCTGATAGTGTCATAGGTGGTATGAAGTCATGGTGATGATTAGATAACATAAAGTTTGCAGTGTTTTATCCTCTGGAAATTTGGAGGTTCCTGAGAAAGGTACCTGTGGGAAAGCCTTAAGTATGTAAAAGAAATATCAAAAATACAGTGTAAATGGCATTATGTAGGAGACAAACAGAAAAAAGGTAAGAAATGCAATTACAGGAACTGAAAGGCAGGAATTTATTAGGTATTAAGTTCTTCCAATTTCTGTTAAGAAAAAACATCGATCTTTGCTCTGTTTCTTACTGACAGTAACTTTATACAGAATATAACAAAGGGTTACTGGACTTGCATTCCTGCTCCTGCTCTCAAAAGTGGATTTAGCCAAATAAATCTGGGATATATTTGCCTACATCATAGCTTTATTGACTGAACACCTTGAGGTGAGATGGAGTGGGAACCTTACACCCTGTGTCTGGCAAGTAAAGAAGGGAAGAGGTAGTCTTTGGAGAGCAGCTGAGCATCAGTGGCAGAGCTTGCTGGAAGGGAAAATTAAGCACTGGTCTGGGAACAAGCTATAATTTTAAAAGCCAGTTCTACCGAGTAACTTGCTGCCTCCAGCATAGATCTGCACACAGCAGGCACAACATGCATTCTGTATTTTTCCTAGGATGGATGTGTAGTTTTGAAATTAAGATATTAAAATCTTGCACTGTGCCTGCAGTGAATAGGGAAAGCGTGCTTTTGCACTGAGCTAGATATCCCCCATAAAATCTCACAATGTACAATGGAAAACAGTGGAGATTTAAGTTCATATTGCATCACTGTTGTCCATATCACTGTTATCCAGTGCTGTTACCTGCAGTAAGGAGAAAACTATTTAGTGCTGGGTTACTGCTTATATCCCTAGTAAAAGGTAGGGGAGGTTAAAAAAAAAAAAAAAATTAAAAAAAAAAAAAAAAGGAGGGAGAAAGGTGGAGACAAATTCATGTAATATGTGTTGTTCTTGAGATTAAACTGATTGTGAACTTTCTAATATTTTCAAAAGTGAAGTTGACTCTATCTTTTTAAACACATGGAGGAATGAGGTTTGACCCTAGATCTGTTGTAAAGACTGTTTCCACCATAAAAATCTGTCATTCCACACTTATACAGCATAACTAATTGCTTATTTTTTCACTTATTTTTCTTGGTATCTAAATTTTCCCAAAGAAATTTCCTTAGCATCATATGAAAATATGTACCTCAGGCTGGGCTAGATTGTGATGCTCTGCTTCATGCCACTAACAGTTTATATGCACTTAGTTCATTGAGAAATACAAAAAAATCCACATTATAAAATAATAGGAGATTAAAATCCAGCCCAAGGTGAATGTCTCATCCTTTTGCACATAAAAGCCACCAACACTTGCAGCAGGTCCCAGCACAACTCATTTGAAACTTAATTTTCAAGTCCAGTTCATTGGTTAGATAATTAAAAGACTGAAAAAAGAGTTTCTATGGATCTGAGGACGTCAGGGACAGCTCAGTTCCCAATATTTTTCTCAACAAGTTTCAATATATGGGCTTTAATGACTGAATCAATGTGTTACAGGACGGACACCAAGATGTTAAAATATTGCTGTATCATACTTAATTTGCAATGCTTTTCCTTTTCTGTCAGCACAGTTAAGATGACATCATGTAGTGATTTATTCACAAAATTTTTTCAGGACTTTCCCATTTTATATAAGGAATAATGAAAGTTCACTCACCATATTTTACATATAAATATAGCTAATTCATATTGCATAGAAAGATGTTGTAAAGGGCTCTGGCTCTGGGATTTCTTCTACTTTTACAAAGGAAAACATATCTATAATTAAGCTTATACCATAAAGGATTTTCTTATTGAATTTTCCTTTTGACATGATTGATTTCTGTATTGACTCTAGGAAATGGAAACTAGTAAGTAGAGTCTGACGTAAAAGAAATATTTGTGCTCTGCAGTAATGCCATTTACTACAGTAAGAGCTAAACTAGAATGTGAATTGCCACCAGCTTCTTCTACATATGCAAATGGTTTTTTTCCTCAGGGTCATAATTGCATCCTCTTTGAGGAGGGTAAATAAACACAGTCACTGATTCATCTGTCACTGCAGTGGAGGAGGGTGGGAGGGAATTGGTACATAATTAGGATACCTGGCTCAGAATTTTGGCCTAGGAAATATCAGTGTATAACCTGTTGGAAAACTAAAGCCTCCCTCTGCTCTTTCACGTGGAATAAACATGAGAATAACCTGCAGGTGAGTGGATTTCTGTGCCAACCTGAAATAAGCATTGGCTCTGCTCCTGTGCTGTTATTCACTGCTCCAGATGACCAGTGATACTGATGTTGCTGTTCATCTGTGTTGAGCAGCAGTGCTACTGAGTGTCAGATGCGCTATAGGTCATAAAATTGCAAAGTGATGGTGGTGATGTTCCAAGTGAATTTTTACCTACTGTATAATTTCATAAAACAATAAACACAAATCTCCTGCATTCATCCTGCAGCATAGTTAATTTGCAGAGCATCAGGTGAAAAATCACTGCAAGTTGCTTACCTAATAATAATAACGGTCAGCCAGAATTGCTAATAAATCAGGCTCAGGCACCCCGAGACAATCTATCTAGATTATTTATTTTTTCATTACAGGGCTTGAGTTCGCAATTTATTATTTCTTTTATTATTTACATTCTACTGGTGCCCATGCTTAGCTCTGTTATAGCCCAGATTAGGCAGAAGACGCACATCCCTGCCCCAGGGATCCCACACCATCTGTCACGACCCAGTCCATGCTTTGTTCAGTGGTAAACCCTGCACAGGGATGGCAGCTCCAGCCATCTTCCCCCTGCTTGATCCTACAAGCCCATGGCACGGGGACCACACACAGAGGTAGAGGGTCTAGAGGAGCAGGTACCAGTGCTGTGCTGCACCTGGAGGCAGTGAGGCTGCCCCTGGAGCGGCAGGAGCTTGGCTCCCAAAGACATTACTCTGAAAGCCATCTCATGGCAGCATGGCAGTGGCTGGGTTCGGGTAGGCATTTTTCAGCTGAGAAAATCACAGCAAGATGTGGAGCGAAACGCCAGTCATTTCTGTATCTCTGAATTCATAATGTGCAGAATAAAACGTTAACGTGTACCATTTCGCTGTTGAAAAAGATGAAAAGAGGCTATTTTCAAATTCCCCAAATGACATGAGTTCTGCAATTAGAAGTAAAGGAACTTCAAAGTCTCCCAAAAATGCTACAATAAGTGTCGTAATGCCTCCAGGGGAGAAAAGCAATAAAGCTGTCATGAGGAGCAGATCTTGCTTTGCCTTCCATTTTGTTTCTGGGCTGAACAGCCGTCTGCACAGCAAATACATGCACGTACAGCCACGGCTCCTCTCAGTCTTGGGTGTCAGAGATCTTTCCCTCTCTCTTCTTTTCTTGTTAGCAATAAAACAGGCATTGCTGCTTTCACTAACAGCATGGGGTCTAGAAACAAAGCTGGGACAGACTGTGGAGGGAACAATCTATGAAATGTCTTTGGAGACTCACTCCCTCAACCTTTATCTGACAGTACTCAAAATTGCTATTTTCCAAATGCACCTAAGCTCTTATTTTTCTCGGCTTTTTGTGCAGATAGAGTAAATGGAAATAATTGAGTTGTGAGGAAAGGCTTTCATTTTGGGTGCACCAAGAGGCTTGTAATAGGGACATTAGCACACTTATTAAAATGTCTTGTTTGTTCATGCCCCAGGATTTAGACAGGGGTATTGCATTTTCTTTCTTTCTTTCTTTTTTAATCTAAATAAAAATTTAATAGCCAATTTCTGAGCACAGCTGACTAGATGGGAATGCGCTAACCTTAATATATTCTCATTAGAGAAATTTTATCCTGCTCCAGTCAACAAAGATATTTTTCCATTGATAACACTCAGTTCAAAAGCAGGCCCAGCTCCAAAAGCCAAGATTGCTGTTCCCTACTGCACTGCAGAAGTTTCTGCTGGTGAATCTGCCAATTCTGGGTGAACCACAAGAGCCAAAAGGCAGCATATGAGCTGCCATGCCCTATTCTACTTTCTACTGGTGCTGGGGATGTGACCAGTGGTTCCCCAGCTGGTTGTTGTGGCCTTCACCAGACCCATCTGGAGTCTGCCCTGAACTCATTCCTGAGGAGAGGAAAGACTGAAGAGGGAAGACTCTCATGGTATTCCTCTCATCCTCATGTCATGTTGTGTCCAGTGGAGTCCTGCCTTAGGATGCCCCCCACGTGCAGCACACCAGTGAGCAGCATATTGCAGTGTTCTCATTTGGAGCCTGCATCCCAGCTGCTTTCTCCAACCTTTCTCTTTGCGGATTAATTGTGTGACTGGAATGTCTCCACAGCCACCGCACGAGAAAAAAACGAGTTGAAACTCAGTGCCAGCCTGGCTTGTAGCTAGGCAGAGGGCCCTACGGCTTATTAATGGGTTTGCATGAGGACTCAGCAGGTAATGCTCAGCTCCAGGGGACCACGGCACTGCGACCTGGATGATACATTGCATTTTTGCACCAGGCAGGAGGCAATAATTGGGTGCACCCTCCCTGTGATCAAGACAGCTGCAAAGATCCACACCTTGAAGTCATAGCAGCTTTTCCACAGTTAGCAGAGATTATGTAAACCCTGAGCCAAAGCCCCCAACATCTATTTCATTTCGAACAGAAGGCTGAAATACGAATGGTGAAATGTTCCAGAATCAGCAACCATAAATACAGCGAAGGCATGAACAGTAAAATTAATAGCAGGATCTCATTAGAGTGCTGCTTCCCTGTAAAATAACAAGAACAACAGAAAAGCTCCTCATATATGCATGCACATTCCTAATTAAACTGCCTAGAAGAGAAAGAAGAAAAGCACTCTGGATTGCCTCAGCCATTGAAAGACATTTTGGCAGTCAAACCTCTCATTCCAGCTGGGCAGCTGCCGGAGGCTTTGAGATGCTCTCCTTGGTGGAGAGAATGGGGCAGATGGCCTCAGTGCCTGAGGTGTGTATGTGTCCCCACTGGTGTCCCCCTTCTCCAACTCTCCTGTTGAGTGGTCCATGCAGAAACCCCTCTACTTGCCTCTGCCATTTCACTAAAGTGTCTTCTCAAAGTTAAGCTTTCAAGCAGTTTCAATATAAACTGGAAGCTGACAGTTTTGTGTACAAGTAATTACACAATAGCTTTATGCTTTGCATGGCCTCTAAGCACTTCTATAATTAAAATAAATCAGTAGATATATTTACTGTAAATGTTGAAAATCTGCAAAGTTAAAATAAAATCACGGTGAACTTAATGTACTACATAAAGTTGGAAATATGCCCCTTCATGTCAGAGTATAAATAAAAGCATCTATATGCCCCTTCATGTCAGAGTATAAATAAAAGCATCTATGCAAAGTGCAAAGAGTATTGAAAATTCTAAGCAATGATGTTCAGATATAGCTGAACAGCAGTTTAAATTATATTATTTACAGGTTGTGTTTCCCCTAGCATGAAAAAAAAATGTTAACCCATCAAAGAAATCATAAATATTTTGGATTTGCATCTAGTAAATCATGACAGACTTGAAATACTATAACGGTTTCTCACAATGCATTATTTACTTTGTTGGGGAGAAAATAGTATTTGCCAATGTGTTTATGCTAGGCAGTTGTTTTGGAAAGTCACTGAGAGAGCAAAGGTTGTGTTACATTTCTTTTATTTCTTTTGCTCTGCCGATTGAGGAGGAATTTGTTCCAAATATCCTCCTTTCTGTCTATTCTATCTATATTCAGTATTGGACTATAAAAACAAAAAAGAAAGAAGGAAAGCTTTAAAGAAGCTCTGCAAATTGCAGGGTGAAGCATTTCCCTGAGATAACCTCAGAGAGCTGCAGAAAACTCATTCAGAAGTTTATTACACTGTTGTACAGTGACTGTGATTCCCCTTTGCATTTCTGTGTATCACTTCATTTTATATGTCCTAAGTGCCTCAGCTGCCATTAATTGGCAGGCTTCATTTACCTCGGTGGACCTAAGCCAGTTTTCAACAAGCAAGGATCTGGCACATGGTTCTCAGAGTTGTTCAACACACGGATAGCCTTTTTCTGTGAGGTTAGTAGAAGCAGACACCTTCCCTAAGGATGGAAAGTTATGTACAGTAAATCCAC
>PYHW01010392.1:2440452-2497244 GCA_013186435.1 Turdus rufiventris | reverse complement strand
GAAAGGGGCTACCTTAGTGTCCCAAAACCTCTCTTTTTATCTTAGTAAGAAATGTTGGGCTCTTCCCCCTGGCTGGAGCAACTTCCAATGGGATCCAGTAATTTTATCAGTCCCACAGTGGGACTCAATGGGCCATTAGCAGAAAATGACTCCTGGAGGAAGGGTGGATTGTGAAAAGATAAAGAACAATGCCCCGCCTGTTTTCAATGGATGGCCCATTAGCAGAATATCTGCCACGGAGATAAGGATCACTGCCCTCACCCTCAACAGATGGTGATAGAATAGATACCTTTTATCACACTCTGTATTGTAAGCCAAGACAGTTACCGACACCCGGACGTGCGGCTTATAATCTGGTGCAGTTTATAATCGTGAAATTACTGTAACCTTTTTTTTCAACCAACAATCTTTCTGATAAGAAGGATGTTCTTCTTCTATTTATGCCTTTCGTTTCCCTCAGATATCTGAGTGCTATGCCCTCCCCCTCCCTGCTCCAAGAGTGTTCATGAACTTCAAAATAGCCTGGAAATGACAAACTGGATAGCTGCATTTTGTTTGGGTGAGTTTTCCCTTCACTCCTCAGCACAGCCATCGAAGTAGGCCTGATGGCATCAGGCAGAGCACAGGGTGTGAATCATTCAGAGGGTTCCTGAACTGGTAGCAGCAGCCTGTTGTAGCCGGAGAGCATCCCAGATAGCACTTCAATCACAAATAATCACCAGAAGTTGCCACCTGAAGGCCAGAGTGATAAAAACACAAAAGGAATTATTTGGCTGCAATTTACCACGTACAGATATACCTGTACGCCTTCTGAGCATGAGGAAAGTAGACTAGCACTTATGTTCCCTGCAGAAAATAATTGACAAGTGATAATTTTGTTAGGCAGAGGTGCTATAATATGACACAAAAACAGTGTCTTTATTTTCTTTGACACTGTTTTCATGTATCCTTGCTCCTTTTGCTCTTCACAAATTCCACGAAATGGTAATAGTAATGCTCATTGTAAAGTATTTCAAGGATTAATGGTTTTGAGTATTGCCCTCATTTAATAAGTGGAGAGGCCAGGATATGTCAGCTATGATACAGCATAGTAATCCTGCCACAGGTACCTTTAAACTCCCCTGGCTTTAGTCTGCATTTTGATCTTAGCCTCAGAAATGTAGTGCAATGAATGGAGTCATGCAATTTCTACTTCGTATAATTTCATTGCTCAATGCATAAACAACCCTATCAAATCAGAAACTCTAGTATAGTTGCCCTAATGAAGTAATTTAACCTTTCTCTTAGGTAAATATTTCAAAATGTCAGTAAAACTACCCTCATTCCCATGCCCTTAACCATCTCTTTTTTTACCTCTTTTGATTTTCTTACTGTGGTATAGTTAACATCCAAAACCTTCCACTTATGAACCCCAATATGAAGTGCTCCATAGGTTATCTTGACAAAGCTTCTGGGTCACTGTTTTGGTCATTTCACTTGTTCTAAGAAGCAAAAACCTCATAAATCTCTGGTGGCTCAGTCACCATCTTGCAGCATGTAATGGCCACAGGTTGAACCCCACTTAATTGCTTCTGTGCTTCACCACTGGTCATTGCTGAGGGATATAATGAACTTATCTTAAAAAATAAAGTAAGAATTCCCAAACTGAAACTTTTATATTCCATTCCTGCTGGACTGCAAAGGCAGAAACATTCCCTGAGATGAATAACAAAAGACAGTGTAACAAATTAATACAAATGAAGTCATTGCTGAGTGACTCCATCTGCTTTGGAAATGAGGCTCGGACTTTCCAAAACATGGCCGTGATCCAGATAATTAGGCTTAACTCCAAATGAAGCCACACAGGTAACTTATAGCTTCATTAACTCTCCTCGGGAAGGCAGGCATCCAAGAACTAACCTTAATAGAGCAGCATATGATCCATTGACAATCTGTTTGATATTAAAATATGAACTTTGGTTTTACTATGTTACATCAGTATTAGGCCAATAACATATGCAAAGCAAAATGTTAGAGACTGGACATGGTCTTGTATCGTGCATTACACACCAGTCACTACATCCAGAGAACTGGGATTGTAATTTTTTGTTTACAAGGTTTAATCAAAATACATCAATAATCTACAAAATCTAAGCAAGGCACATAAGGTGTCTGCAAGTGTCTTTCCTCTGTAATCAACAGGAGGATTATTAGGTAATAACAAATGTTATTCATCTTCATAATGGCTAAATGACAGCCTGCTTAAAAATAACAAATGACTACTCTTCATCAACTATTACAGGGTGAATACGACCTTCACGTACTTTAAGCAAACAAGTCATCTTTTCAAAGACTTCCCCAGTTCTTTAATTGATAATGATGAGATGCTTTATCTGTGCAGAGAAAAAAAAGAGTTCTAGTTATATCATTTATTTTAGTCTTGGAGGCATTTTATATAGCCCTCTGTCAGAAAAGGTACTGAGATATAATACCCATTTTTTCATCAATAATAAATTAATGCATAATTAAAGTGGTTAGTGATGTGCATAATGAACTCCTGTGAGATGTTTCCCTTTAATGTTTATCAGTATTCTGTCTGATTTTTCTCTGTTGACATGATGCTGTTTTAATGCAACAGAACTGGAGAAAATTGTCCTGAAAGAAACCTCAAGAAGTTGTCTCATATATCTGTCTGTTCCATCCCTAGCAGAAGTCTCTCTTACTGCTTATTGAAAACCTCCAGTGTTGACAATTCCTTCCCCAGGAACACCAGTTCCAATCTTTGCTGCTAGACATATTTTCATAAAATCTAATCTGAATCTGCCTTCTTGTTATTTAAGCCCAAGTGGGCTGCCGAATAGGCCCTGGAGTTTTCAGTCTGAAGCTCTTCTATAGACCAAATCTTTCCTTCAAATAAAGTTTCTCTGAGCCTGAAAAGAATAAAGCATGTGCAAGAGATTACATATATCAGTGGTCAGACTGATGAGGATGGAAGCCTAAACAAGAGCTACCGTAACACAGTAAAAACTGTCATTCTGCCTAGCAGAATCTTTGTACAAAGACTTTTTTCGTCATTTAGGTAGTTTTGTCAATTTAGCTTGCTCTGATCCCTGCTAATAATGGTTTGCAGGAGTTCTGGCCTTTTGCAGATACTGACAGCCATAAATGTGTCTGTGTCTCTGTGCCTATGTATCTGCGTTAAAGTAATGCACAGTGGTTATACCTTCTACGTGTAAATTAGGGTGCTCTTTTGTGAACATTATCTACAGGCAAAGCAAAATACACAGTAACTACCATGCTTGCTTCTGCAGTCTGAATGATGCTGCCTTTGCCAAGTCACAGCATATTTGATTCATTTGCCATACAATTTACACCCACAGGAACTGAGATGAGGTGGAATTAGCAGCTTTCTCCTACCTCTTGTTTTTCTCACAGTACTACGGGTGTTGCAAACAAACTTTCATTTGCCAGATATGCTCAAAGTAGATAAACAGTGATACCAACATTGGTAGAGATCATTTTAGCAATCTTAGGCAATTATTTGAACTGAAGAGTACTGTGCATTAGAAGGAACATTTTAACCATGCCCCATAAAAAGCAATCCAATACTAAAAAAGTCTATTATTGGTTTTGCTTCGTCTCTTATTAATTATAGCAGAGCATAATGCTCTGTGTCAAAACTCTGTTGTTCATTTTAAGGGAAAACAGTGATCCACATTGTTCGAATTCAGTCTGGTATACTCTAATATCTGGCTGTTCCTGCAAATCGGCGTGTAGTTATTAATCACTGACTTCTCCTTACACAGGGACGAAATGAAGGAATTTATTTTTATTTTTTTTACCATGCTTATTTAATTAACTCCATAAGTCATCTAATAACTGAATAAATACAGTCATAACCAAAAGTAAATTTGATCTTTTTTGTTTTCTTGGCTACAAGTATGTCAAAATGAATTATTGTGTCAGAGATGCGCACACATGTGCACACACACACACACGAATAGCATGTTTCTTACAAATACATGCATTATAAATTTATTTCAACCATTTTCACTTCTTAATAGAGGGATATGTGACAAAAATGACTGAAGACTGCTCATTAGATTTTATTAATAACTTTCTGATTATCCTATTCAAGATAACTAGGCACAGCAGAGGCAGGCAGATGGTTTGGTGTTCTCAGTCAACACATGGCTATGTCTAAAGCTACTATTTGCTGTATAAGAAACATGCCAGTTGTACCTTCAGCCTTAAAGAGATTTATTGAAGTTATCAGGATCACATCTTAGAATGTCAGTGCTTTCCTGTTTGTGACAAATTTGAGAAAATCTGGAGACTGTGGAAGAGGAAGTTGAAAGGGAGCATCATCTGAGTTTTTCTTTTCTGGGCTTTTTTCTTCCAACTCATTTCCCTTTTTGGGAGTTTTTGCAATTAAACTATTCGTGTTTCCTATATTTTTTGCTTGTGTCATGATTTTGTGCCCATTAGTCTTCTACATTAAATGATAGAATTATCAGTGCGTTTTTAGTCTGAAAGCTCTGCCTTTCTGGTTATAATTGTGAATTTCACAGTGGCAGGTAATATTAAACAGGAGTCTGTTTTCCTAATCTTTCTCCAAGGTCAGTCATTTTTTAAATAAACTGCTAACAGTATAAAACTAATGTTATTCAGCTCTCCACATATTTTTCACTGGAAACAAGATGACTATAGGACAAAGACTGCAAGAGCATGAGTAACTACAGGGTCACAAGCTGAGGTCTAGCACACCAGACTTCATCTACTGCTTTGTGCAGAGGGTTCCATACTTGGAAGAGGTCTAACTAAGCAAGATGTTTGCATTCCTGGTGATCAGACAGGGCCTGAATAGACTGCAACACCATAGATGGCCAAAATGGGAAGAGTTCCTGGACACAAGAGAGGTAGTTTCCTTGGGGCTCTTTCCAGCAAAGGACGGGATGCTGAATGACCTTGTTGTGGCTGCAGGCTGAACAGTGATGAGCCTGATATGCCTGGGATAGAAAGAGAAGGGGCAAAACAATTTTGGGAAGTGAGGAGTCTCAGGTTCTCCTACCAGCTCCTCAGGAAGGAGATGGATGGCACTGGGAGATGAGTGAGTGCTGGGCATTAATGCTGAAATACAACAGGTGGGAGACAGGAGCAGTGAATGCCATTGAAACACTAATCTTAAAGAAATTAGGATTTTACTTAAAAGTTAGAAGAAACTGGGCTTGAGATAGTTACCCTAAACTTAAATAATTGATTGCCTGTGAATTTATGTTTGCTCAGCTCTGCTTGCAATGGGAAAGGATGAAATTAGTGGGTAGGTCCAAAGAACACTAACAATTGCAACCAGAAACTCATTCTTTGCAAAACTGGAGCTGCCCCAAAAGCCATTTGTATTGTCATTAATAGAAAAGGTCAAGAATTCAGGGCGAGGAAGACTCGCCTTACTTCCTTCTTTTAAGACCCCTCCCCACAAAAACAATCCCAGACTTAATTCAAGAAGCCAACCACGCATGTTTAATAGTTATTCAAGCTAATTACCATAGGAAGTGGGGGATGGGAGGGGTTGGTATTATGAATATGTATTTGTTTGAACNTTTTGTCAATAAATAGACTCTGTGACCACCTGTAATTTTGCAGTGCTGAATAAACATACAATTTCTAGCTTTAAATTGTTAGAGAGTCTTTTGTCTGTCACAGTTGAGTATCGGTACTAGATCAATACTCATATCTTGGTAAATCACCATCCCTGTCCCTCTGTGACTCCAGATTCCTCCAGTTTCTTTCTGTTTTGCACACGGCTGGTGACAGTCACATCTCAGCTCCCAGCAGACAAATAATTCTGCTCTATCACATTTCCCTCCAGTTTCCTGCCCTAACATTTTTTGTGGTGTCCTGCAGCCAGCTAAGGAGGGACCAGTTTTCTCTCCAGAATGGGTTGCACTTTGGTAAAGGATGTAGTGTGTGTTGTAATTTGAAATCAATGGTGCACTAGGAAGTGAGGAAATGGCACTACATAAATCAGTCAGCTATCGATATTATGCTTGTTGCTTAATAGCATAATTTTAAAAGCAAGTTGTCTGCAGACATTACCTTTAGTGTCTAGGCAATTTTTTAAAACAAAAGGTTGTAAGAGGGCTTGAGCTTTTTCAAGATCAGCTGAGTAGTCCTCAATAATTTTTGTAAGGTCAGTGGAGGCAGGCAGGAAAGTACTGTCCCTTTATTTTAGGATTCATACAAGATTTTGTATTAAAGAACAGTGTCATTCCATATGTAAGGCAGAAGGGCTCACGTGATTTCTGGCTACATGGAAAATCATATTTGGACCTATCAAGAAAGAAAACCTAAGTCCAAGTACAAATAAGCCACAACAATTTGAGCAAAGCTAGATCGGTATCTCCTACATGAAAAGCTACATGGAGATATTATAAGGGAAGTATTATCATTAATAGCAGTCATTAACAGAAATACTTAAACAAGCACAGTAAGCTGCTGGAAAGGTTCCTACTCCCATTGAACCAAATTTTGTCGATAATAGGTATTCATGATTCAGTCCATTAGGAGCACTTCCAGCACTGTCAGCCCTACAGAATGATGTCTGTTTATTGCCTACCTCCAGTCAAAAAGGCTACAAAAGCTGTAGATTTTGTCCCCAGATATATCTGGCATTTAAAAAAAGAGGAAGAGTACATAAGTCCTCACCAATACCAGTGCATGAGATATGAACTGCAAGAGACAGGATTTTGTTGATCAGTGGCCTTTCTAGAGCCAAACAGCCCAAGAGAACTGTATCACATAGCACACATTTAAAGAGAGATCTATTGAAAAATATTTTTAAATTAGTGAAAAAATATTACATTTCCAATGTACCTTCTTTATTACTGTGCCACTTGAAGCAGGTTTTTAAATGGTCCTCTATTATGCTGTCCCAATAAGGTGTGGAAGCAAATGTCTCATTAAAATGTCTGATATGTCAACACAGTTCTTGTTTGCATAATTCTTCTACAAATCAGGTAGGTATCTGTTAACCTTATTTATGCTTGCCATTTAAGGGCATTTCAGAAAATTAGGACCATCTGCAATTTTTCTGTTATGTTTATGTATCTCATAGTCTTTCTTATATGTTTCCATAGATATGGGGCCAGTGCAAGGATCTAAAATCTAATGATCTGTGATAAAAACATAGAATGATTTGTGTTGGAAGGGACCTTAATGATCATCTAGTCCCAATCCTCTTGCTGGGTACAGGGACACCATTTACTAGACTGGGTTGCTCAGAGCTCCATCCAACCTGGCCTTGAACAGTACCAAATCAGCCTCAAAACATAAGAGGAAAGGAAGAGATTCTTTTTATATCAACCCATGCTGACTGGCAGTACAAAATGTACTACAGATCTTTCAAAAGCTTCCAGAGATACGAGTTTGGGTGTGTTGTCTAAGGATTCTTTTTGACACCAAAAAGAAAAAAAGGCATTTTTTCTGTCCATTCCCTATGAATTGTTTAAGGAGGGGTTATTTCCATCGCAGACAGTGTATGCTGCAAACTCTAGTTGTCTCCACCCAGCATGTTTGGTCTGGAAGCAATATTAATTAGGCAGACCAAGTGGACTAACCCACTTACATCATTGCTAAAGATCTCTATCCTCCAAGGCAACAAAATCACCCTCTTTTATTGTTTCTCTTGTTACGTCACTGTATGCCTCTGAAACCTTACTTACACTAAACTGTCTGGGGCTTGGGTCTATCCAAGCTAACATACTCCCATTCTCCCTCTCATGTGAGCCTGGGTAGTGAAGAGTTACCTCCATTACCTTCAGAATGAGTTACTTCCAATACCACAGAAAAACCACTGGATGCAGAACATTATTTGGGTAAATCAATGACTGTTTTTTCCCAGAGCAAAGATGAAACATTCCATTGTAATGTCTGTGTAAAGCAACTTGACTTTTTATTCTGGAAAATAAACCCCATGATATTGAAATAATAGCTGAAGGTTTTTACTTCACTCTCACAACAGAACAGTAACTCTGTGTGACTAAGTAGTACACAATTTGCTTTGTGCATCACTTCCAAGGAGACAGCACCATCAGCGTCATTCTCCCCCCTTTTCCCCACAAGTGCAAATAGTATTGGAAGATTCTGTGACCAGAATGTGGCAGTCCTTTATGATCTTCCTCCATCCAGTCTGGGATATCTGACCAACACTGGGAGAATGTAGTCCTAGAAATAACATGTCAGTTCTGGACATAGCCAGCCTGTTACACACGTACCATGGAAGAGTAACTATGGAAAAGCACTCTGAGCTTTCTCAGGGCTTCTGACAAGAACTGGGTGAATAATGTACATTCCACATCTAGTTGTATATCCCTCACCTTTCAGGATGCAGTTTGGACAAACAGCTTCATCTGATTTCTTCCTTTAAAGCAGTGTTGATGAACATAGAGCTACACACAGTTGAGAACTCCACTTGTTTAACCTGCCTGGAAAATGTCATCCTTTTTTTCTGTAGAGTGACACAAACAACCCTAATTAACCTGCTGTAGTCAGAGACACAGTCAGTGAAAGTTGTCCTCAGCTCAAGTGAGATTCTTACAGTCACAGCTCAGGTTTTGTTGATGGCTGCATCAGCTTTTCCAGGACTGAGCAGACCCCTCGTAGGATAGGTCAGGTGTTCAAAGAGGATGGAGGAGGATGCCCATGACTGTGTAAAATTCCAGAGGAGCCAAGAGACAGCAGGCAGGGAAAATGTTTGTGTGTGTGAAGTTAATGCATTCCAGGCTTTGCTCATCCGTGCTAATTCAGATCTGCACAGAGCTCCACAATGGCCCCAGGGGCCATTAACATTGTTTGCTGCTGTCTCTTATATGTAGGGAGGAAAATCGTGGGCAATACCTGATCTATTACACCATTATGTGACACAAGATTTTACCTCCTGTCTAGTCAGTGGTTTTCTCACAGGACCTCAAGCCAAAACTTATCTCATTTGCATAAGGGCAAATCATCCCAGCGAGTGCTGCACGAGTCACTGGAACCACTGCTGAAGTATTTCACAGGAAAAAAAAAAAACAAAAATTAAAAAAAAAAGTTGAGCATTCACATTTAGTGGCTTTTAAAAATAATTTTTAAATGCAACATTATGAAAATCAGTAATGGGCTGAGATAAAAAAAAAGGCAAAGCTAATTAAATTGCAGGATTTTTTTTTTCTTAAAGTACTTGTTTAATATTAAATGAGTTATTAAAAATAACTATGGACAATAAATGGACAAAAAAGATGCATCAGGTGGACTGAAAATTAAAAGCGAAACTTAAACATTAATGGAGTTTTTTCTCAGCTGGTCAGAAACTTTTTTCCACCACATTTCCTGTCAGAAAATGTAATTTCATCAGAACAAAGCAATCTCTGTGGGAATATGTCAATTATGACAAAATAGGAGGGAGGGCCGGTGAATGACTCATTTAATGGCATCAAAACATTTTATTTTTAAGTGTTTCTGAATATTTTCAGCATGGTGCTTCTTTTAATTATAATAATTTTTTATTCTGGTTTAGAAATGAAGATTGGAATAAAAAATTCAAGCACTATAAAACTGATCTTTCCAAACTTTCTAAAAGTATCTTTAAAGATTGTATTTTATTTCACATTCTTTATCTTCAAAACTACATTTTGGAAAAATGTCGTAATTTAGGACAAAAATGTCTCAGCTCATAATTTTTAAAGAAGGGAACTTTCAAATTTCACACAGCTTTACTTAACATCTGTTCGTATCTTTGGCCTCATTATTTATTTTAGGCAGTTTCGCACTTGTCTCAGGAGATGACATAAAGGAAACCAGAGATGTTGTGCGTTATTTTTGTTAGAAAGGTTCACCTTTGAAATGGAACTTCTTCATTTAAGATATTTCTTCCCTTTCTTCTTTCACTGATATCCCATTCCTGCCTCATTCCCACCCCACCTCCCCTTGTAATGTAAATCACAGAAAAAAAATACTTGGGTAGGTTAACAAGAACACAAAAAAAGGGTAGGGATGTTGGGGTGTTTTTAAAGTCTATTTCACAAAGTATTAGGGTTTAATATAGATAATTTTGATAGTTATACCTGTAATATAATTGTAAGAGAGGTGTCAGAAGTCCTTGCAGGAGAGGCAGAGACCAGTGCTGGTGGGCAGGCAGGAGCAAAAGCAGTGAGGAAGGAGAAAGGAACTAGAAAACTCTTCTGCCAACCTCAGTACTAGAGAAAACACGTTGTAGACTTCTGCAAAGGCTCAGATCCATCCACAAGGATGATCCAAGGGGTGACTTTTTTGACCAACTTGTTTAAAATGAGTTAATCTCATTAGGTACACACAGACAGTAGTAGAGCCATTTCATCTGTTTTTATCTTTGCATGGGATGTAACAGTGAAGTTGTTTAAACTCTGAAGGCTCCTGACTGTAGTCTAAGCTTCCAGTATTTCCAAGACAGCTGTTTACACTGTTCACACATAAAATATACTCCTATACTACACATGACATCAATCTCATGGTTAAAAATAGGCACTTTGTCTCTTTTTACAGATGACTGACTAGACACCTAAGTGGGTTGAGGACTCTCATCACAGAGGTCAAGGGTTCAAATGTATTCAAAATCAATACTAACTGAGAGTTATTACCTTTGGGTGGCCTATGAAAATGAATGGTGGTTCTAGCCTAATTTCTAGTTGACAGATGTCTGCGCCATCAAAAAAATCCCATCATTGCATTTGGCATTCTTCACACAAGCCTCAGCATAGAAGCCAAAGACAGACTGGGCACAGAGGTGGAATTAATCTCTCGTGAAAGGCCTCTAGTTGGTCCTTCCAAAACAGAAATAAAACAGAGTATGGAGGCAGTTTGAGGAATACCCAAGTGTTAGTTCTTGTAGTTGGTTCCTTCCTGTGAATAAAGAGAGGGCAGAATTTTTATGGGCTTTATCCAGTATCTTTTCACAAGTACCAAATTGACTTTTGCAGGGGAAAAGATATGAGAGGCTTATTTGTGCTACCAAGTTAAGATTGTGACAGCAGCTCCCTTAAAACCCCCAGCAAGCCATAAGTATTTAATCTGGGCTAAAAGCCGGCAGAACGGTTCTCAGCCCTCAAGTATGTTTTAAACCCCATTAATAAATATGTGTTAGGCCACTTATGAGCTAAAATACTCAAGGCTAAATAACAATAATAAAAAAGTCCTTTCATCTGGGTGTGGAATGCAAAGAAGAAATCAACTGTCAAATATTATATGGTTTAAAAAATATTCCTGTGTCTGTGCATCAAACAAGGAAGCTTTGACAAGTCTTTCTGATTAAGTCTGAGGATACTTGAGTGGTTCTTTTTGCTTGAACTGTAGGGAATATGTTATCAGCAGGTCCTGAAGACAGATCACAGACAACTTTAAAAAATGGGAGTGATAACATTTTGAAATAACTGCAGAACTTTACTGCTGTGAAGAAAAAGTATGTAGATTTGGCTTACTCCCAATGGGAAGATGAGTTGCATAGTTTTGTGCAGCTTGAAGGCGTTAAATTTGCCTGGTGGGAAGACCAGTTAAAAGAGAATTACAGCAGTTTAAGCATGAAAAATAAGAGCAGATTGCACATCAGCGCTCTCAGTTCTCAAGCATATATTGTTAACCTTAATTCTTGTTTGCTTTTCTTAAAAAAGAAAGAAAATTATGATTTTAAGAAAAAAAAACCCACCTTATTTGTGCCTTTAAAAATCACAGTATTTTTCAACATTCAGGTGTCTCCTTCATCTTTCAAGATATCATGAGCTTGAAAAGGGACAGGTAATGTCCTCTAAAAGCTTATCAGATAAGTGCTTTTAAATGACATATAAAGGACTGGATCTGGAATCTACTTTAGGCTACTTTAAACTCTGGACCTTGTCATGCCTGTTATTTCCTGTGGCCCTTTGCTGCTCTGCCTGGATGTCAGAAGAATGGGTCCAGATGAGAACCAGGCTGAAACCCAGTATGCAACAACCTGCTATCTTCTATAAATTGATCCCAGCATAAGCAACTAGGAATGCAGGAGCCCAGAGCTTGATGTGGACAGCATTTCACGAGACATTTAGGTTTGCCAAAAGCGAATGGACATTGTGCACAAAACAGTTTCGAGCCATGTGACCCAAGAAAAGACACATCTCACCAAAACCATTAAACACACAGCAAGTTGCTTAATCAAAAATGCTTCCATTGTTTATATATTTAAAGAGGAAAAAAAGTCCCATGCAAGATACTTCAGGGAGCCGTGGTGCTTTTATAAGAAGTATGCTAAATAAGCTAATATATGTATATATGTTTTTTCTGTCTCTAAATAGCATGGAGCTAAATTGCAGATAAAAATAACAATCTGGGAGTACGGAGTGTTGATAGGACTGTTAGTGCAGAAATACCAGTGTTCCACTCACAGTTTCCAGACATCATACAGTCTTAAATAACAACTCATAGCCCAAAATCTGATTTACGCGAATGTCTGTAGTTGATCAAATAATCCCTAGATGAGCTACCTAAGTAGTCAGTAAAAAGAAGGAGAGTACTTCATCCTGATTTAGCTCCTAGCTCAAGTGCTGCTTCAAGAGGCCTCTTCCACAGTGATTGCACAGTGAAAGGGACATGATTGCTCTGGTGCCCAGTTGGTGAGAGCCACGGTCTGACCAAGGATTGCTCAGAGGAGGACTGGTGGGAAAGAGGAAAAAATGGCTCTTTACTCTCTAAGGAAAGACAGGGTTTACAGAGGAAAAACAGCTCTTTTGGAGTCACTTAATTAAGCCATATATATGATATACATGCAATATGTACACATGTATTTTCTATCTGGGGGGGGGAATATTTGTGAACCTCTGTACTGGGTGCAAGTGGACAAGTGCTGGCACAGACACACCTGCAGCCTCAGGACAGAATCCAGGCGGACAGGTGGACATGCCATCTGGAAAATTGTAGCCCATGGGGACCCCACAATAGGACAGGTTTATCCTGAAGGTCTGCAACCAGTGGGAATGCCCCAGGCTGGAGCAGGAGAACAATGTGAGGAGGGAGTGGCAGAGATGAGCTGTTATGGAATGACTGCAGCTCCTCATTCCATTGCACAGCTTAGGGGATGTTGTAGACAAGTCAGGAGTGAAGAGTAAAGTTCAGCCCGGAAAAATGCGAGGGTACTTTGGTGCTTTTTGGTTTTGTTCATCAACCCAACTTTATTTTAATTGGCAACAAATTAAATTTTCCAAGGTGGAGTCTTTTTTGCCCATGACAGTAATTGGCAAGAGAACTCGTGACCCATGAGCTTTTGTATCCCATTTTCTCTGCTGGGGAGGGGGAAGTGAGTGAGTAGCTGGGTGGGCATCTGGCAGTTGCCCAAGGTCAACCACAGTCTCACAGCAGCAAGTGAATTGTCCGAGCTCCAATGCATACCTTGTTGACTGTGGTATTTAACCACAGAAGAGAAAGCTGCTTATTGTCTCAAATTACCTATGAGCATTTGATTATGGTACAACATTCAGCATTTATAAGCCAGAGAGGCATCAGCTGCAGAATGTCAAACCTGAAAAGAGAGCTCTTCTGAAACGTGCCAAATAAGCAAGCGGGATGGCTCTTGCCAGACACTGCCACAGAGGCACTGCTCTGAGGAGGCAGTTCCTTCAACCCAGAGTGAGAGGTACAAAGTGAAGATTTTCTGTTGTCCCTGTGCAAGTGTCCCCAGGAATGCAGCTACAAAAAAAAGCTGTTCCTTTAGCCCAACAGGCTGTAGAGTCCAGTGCCACAGCCATTGGGACAGGATAATGCTTCTTCAACAGGGTAGGAACTCTACCATGAAGCACGTGTAATGTTTGTTACTTTATTTTTAGAAAAAACAACAATTTACCATTTACTTTTAGTGTTCTGATTTTGCAGTGTCCTCATGTGCATACAGCTAGTGAGATATATGTCTCTCCTCTTCAATTGCTCTTCTATACTGTCAAGGCATGAGGAGGTTCCCTATGCCAGCTGCCTACTCTCTTAAGACATCACAGATAAAAGCAGAATTTTGGTGTAATTGAGTTTTAGACCTCTCTGCTATAGGGAATGCATAATTCTTTGAATTTATCACTATCCAAGGAAAACCTTTCATTATTTTTTTTAAATGCTAGGTCTGATACATTGTGGAGTCTAGCTGAAGCTTGTAATACCCTTGCTAATATAATAGCCCCTGTGCACCTTATGTTCACTGTGATTTATAAGTATTTCATTGGCAAAGATCTGACTGCTGATAAGAAACTGAAAAAAACCCCTCAAATCCCCTCCCCTATCCTTAGCAATTCTATTGCCCAATAAGGTTTACTTTTTTATGAAGTGTTGATTCAGCATGGTGTTTAACTGTGTCAGTCTGTGTCCTGTTACAGTTGCTCAACTGAAGAGACGTTCTACCAAAAAACACAGAAAACCTTCTAAACCTGTATTGCTCACAGCTCAGAATAGAGGCCCAGCTCCATTTCACTCCTCCAAGACACCTCTGGGAGGAACTCTATCACATTACTTTATTTCCTCCTACAGCTATTGAAGAGGGGAGAATGGAGAGGCTACTCCAGAGAACAGCTCCCATCTTCCTCTCTGCCCATTTGCTCCTCCACACTTCTTGTTACAGCTCAGTTCTTCCTGAAGGAGTTTCACCTAAGTAGACTGAATCCAGTAAGTATGAGCCAGGAATGCACAAACTCTTCCTGATATAATGAGCAACCTAAATAATGAAGGCCAGAGCCAATTATCCTGAAGCAGTTGGAGCATTAAGTGAGCTCTGACAGTCCTGTGGTTCCAGAAGTAAAAAGCAATCAAAATGTATTTGATTGTTGTGCTGAGAGGAAGAAGCAAAATAGGGGAGTCCCGAGGTTGCCTGGAATTGTGGAAAACAAGGAGAAAGTGAGATGGCTTTTGCCTGTTGTCTGCAAACAGCATCCACAGGTGCATTAAGAAGGAGAGACAATCAGAAGGTAACTGGTTCTGACAGTGGCTAGTCCGTAGGCATAACATTTTGTTCTGCTAAAAACAAGAATCCCTGGGCTGTTAGGAACAGATGCCAGAGACTCTGGGAAATTACATATATGCAGAGTGACAGCTAAGGCAAAACAACCCCCTCACTGATGAGAGCTGGGGGCCCCAGGCCACTGCTACTTCGCAGGAAGAGGCTGTACCTACCCACATCAGTAAATAGTGACTGTGAATTGCCATGGTATCACCAGACCTAGTGGTTGTCTGCAGTTGCTTGAAGTTGTCAACCCAGACAGTGGAGTCACCTTCTCAGAGGCTCAGAGAGGAGGGAGGCTGGGGCTGCCTCAGGTCAGCCTGCTCCTTCTCGAGGGGTCCTCTGCCAGGCTGAGAGGAGAGGACTTTCAGGACACACATCAGAACTGTGTCATAAGGTTTACTGCCTCCCTGGGCAAGTGACATTGCGGTTGGAAGAGCGGTCTGTGGGATTGAGCAACAGTGCTGCATACTATGTCTGAGCCCCTGGTGTTGGTTAGTCTTAGCTTCAAGTGTATGGAGAAAGGTGATAAAACTTTTACAGAAGAGTTTTTAATGGTAAGCACTTTTGTTGTAAGGGAACAAAAGCTGGGCAGCATGCTCAGCTCCCAAAACTCAGGTTCTGTAAAGTACTGAGAATCTCATGAGTTATGCAGAGCTGTCTGGTTCTGGACACAGACCCAAGAGTCAGCTCTCTTAGAAGTCTTAGTCCTGAATATCAAATTAAAATCTCACCCTGCTAGCAGGTGGTGGGCCAAAGTGCCCCCCTTCACCTCTGCAGGGAAGTGGATTCTAGGTATTCTAGAGCATGGAGAAAGGATTCTGGGCTGCACTCAGATGCTGGGGGCCCTATTGAGTGCAGAAATGGAGAAGCAAAAGAAGAGCTTCATATAAAGATAGCCAGGAGATTCTGGGCTGCTGTTTCGGGACTGAAATGGAAACAAAGTTATACATCAGATTTTAGAGATACCAAACAGGAATCAGGAGCTGAAGGGAGACAAGTTATCTCAACTGAGAAGATACATAAGCATTTGCAAATGGCAAAGGTCAAGGAGCAGGACTTCAGTAAAGCAAGTGTTACATAGCAAGTTATATCATTTTAGACACTGTCTCTCACCTGTTTTCATCAAACTTGCCCTTAAGTCACTGTCTGATGCAAAAAAAGATGAGAAAGTTGTTGTGGGTTCTCAAAGGTAATGACAGGAAGTTTTGCCTGTTTGTTTCTGGTTTTTTGTTTAACATAACTTCCTGGGTGATTTTTAGAAATAAGGTAGCAACTCTGAAGTTCAATGATGAAAAAATGAAGTTTAAGACTGCCATATTTGTGAAGTGATTTAATAACGCAGAAGAGACATAACAAAGGTGAAAATTGAGTGAAACAGAGAAAATACGATATTTTCATTGACTACAACTTCAGCATAACATTGTGAGATTCAGACGGAGAGGAAAAAATTGAAAGCTTTGCCATTTAAAAGAAGTAAGTGTTTGAGCCACCAGCAACATTGGCAGTATAGTGGTTTGTTAGAAATCTCTCCAGTTTGGGTAACTGGAACTTCATTCTTATTTACATGAAGTATCAGTCAGGCACTGTTCTATGCTCACCTGATACCCCTGAAGTGACTGTGACAAGCAAGGGCTGATCTGGAGCTAGTTCCAGCAGAGCTGAGAGCAGTGTGTTGCATTAGGGTCTGTTCTCACCTGGTGATGCATCTGCAATGGGCATGTTTTGTAGAGGTTAAGACAATCAGTTCTAGTTTGCCTTCTTCTTAGCAGGGACTGTAAATAAATGAATAAGGTGATGTCACTAGCACTGCTGGAGAAGAGAGTGGGTAAATCTTTTGTTGGGTATTGCTTGGGTTAAATAACTTTGCCTCCCCAGAAAGGACTGGGGTGCGGTTTGGTGAGGTTCAAACAAGCCTTGATGATGTGCTTGACACAGTTTAGATGCTGCAACAATTTATTGCTTGGTTTATGGTCCAAAGGCTGTTGAAATCAATGATGAGTGATACACTGTCTCTGAATCAAGACTTCATGTTTCCCTTCATACTCATGCAACAGAGTCCCTCAGGATAACTGGATATGAGAATGCAGAGGAGAAGGTTCTTTGTAGAGATCTCAATACAAATTTTAGTAAACAAATCCAAGCCAGATGTAAATATTTGGATAACAATGTGTTGTCTGATAAAAACAGGTGGAAAGTCCTCTGCTAGACTCTGGATAGGTGAATCCTAGATAACCTGTGGGCCATAGTGCACAGCTCACCCTGCTGAGTGAAAATGCCCAGTTAAAGAGTAAGCACACGAGACAAAAAAATATTGAAGAATGAACCCAAACTGACTGCAGTAAGAAACATCAGGAGAACAAACCTGACAATACTTTAATGATCTTGTAGATATTGGCAGCATGTTGTCCTTTCAGTATCATTTCTGATGGTTTTCACCTCAGAAATGACCTGACCAAGTATGTCAGTTCCAATGTTGCTATAATAGTGACATGTTTTATTACACCTATTGAAGTTTATTTATATCAGAGACTCCAGAAGCTTTGGTTATCTTCTGCTGATGAGGTTTTATGTCAGTCAACAACACAGCTCTATTTCTCTATTACAAAAAGATGTAAATGGGAATTTCTCCCTGATTTTTACAATGTCTGTCCCATGCACTGAGCTCTAAATCTCATCTTTACTAAGAATATTGTTTGAATGTCTGTTTCTACTCCAGGGAATGACTAAGAGCATTTTTATTTCCTCCTCTTTCTGTACCACTTTTTTTTTTTTTTAAGTTTTATTTCCCCCTGCAGTCTGTCAGCCAAATCCAAATGTTTTGCAGGCTGGAATATTTCAGGCAGCTCTCACCTTTTCAGAAGTCCATGTTAGTTTATCACATTTAGACAGAGAGTCACAGCCTGTCCTTAATTGCAGCCTGCAAAGCTGACATGCTCAGTGTTAAGTCCCAATTTCTGTCTTCCTCATGAAACACCTTGGCCTTGACCAGACATGCCCTCTCTGAAATAAGCTGTGAGGTGCAGTTGTGTTCTGTCTTGTTCTGCATGGGCTCCATCTCCCTGCCATCCACACTGTCTGACCTCATCTGGATGCCAGAGACAAGTGTGGACACTGAAACCTGCACTATAAAATTCTCATGGGACCCTGTCATTTGTTTTCAGCACTAAAATTAATCAGCTACAGTCTCATAGTGTGGATTCTCTGACTTCCAAATTTCTTTTGATTCCTTACATTGAAAACCAATTTGTCTCTAAAGTGCTTCCACATAAGTTTCAGTTCAGGCGAGGAATAAGTTTTTCAAGCAAATTTCTCATTTGTCACTCTTACTCTGCTCTGTTTCATATTTGTAGTGAAAACATGCTAACTTTTGGATGAAAAGAAACTAAAATATACTCTCTGAGTGCACACTGATATGCTCCAAACACTATCAGGAATTCAGTTTACAGGATTAGACTAGACCCAGTCCAAATTAAACCTATTCCAAAATGTGTACGTGTCACCTCCCATGTATCACCTGTTGAACCATACACACCCCTTCCTATTGTGCAGCACTATCTGCTAATGTAGGCCCAGCCTAAGAGGATATTAATACAAAGCTATTCCATGTCACATTAAACTGTCTTAGACAAGTGGCATGTATTTGGCAATTGAAGGGTGTAATAATGTAGCACAATAAGTGGTCTGGAGTGATGTAAATGCTGGCATTTAATTTTCTGGTACTTTATTTCAAAACAATCTGGATGTGGACAGTATAAACATAATTGTAGTGAAGTTTGTGAATACTAATAATAACAACATGAAATCCTGGCATCTTGAAACATAGTAAACATTCTGATTTGGATTCTTCTCTTTCATATTTTTGTATAATCTTTAAAGGAGCTGCCCCCCAAAAATCAACACGAAGCACTTTCCAGAGAGCACTGTCATGCCCTCAGAAATGGGCAACAAGACATCTCTGTTGCATCCTGTGTCAGCCCATGAGCTCATTGAGAGCAGAGGTGCTCACTTGCAGGAGCATCCAGGGGCTTCCCTCCTCAGAGCCAGGCACATAAATCTCAACAGCTTTAATGAGAATTAAGTGTAACACCTGCTTGTGTCCCTGGCTCAGTTTTCAGGCCTCCCAAACTCGTGGGGAAGTTTCCACAAGAGGAAACACAATGTTCTTCCACAGGTCACTGGGAGCACTGTACCAGTGAGGCAACTCAGTCTTTCATACACCCATATCATGTAGAGAAGCACATTCACACCCCTCAGACCTCACTATCCACTAAACTCTGGCAGAGAATGGAAGCTCTTGTGTTCTTCGCTTTTCACAAGCCTGATAAAGGTAACTGGTCAAAAAACAGAACCATAGAAGGAGCTGTGTTGGAAGGGACCTTGAAGGTCATATAATCCAACCTCCTGCCACAGGCAGGGACATCCTCTGCTACTCCAGCTTGCTCAAGATCCCACTTCAGCTAGCCTTGATAGAGAGAAGCCTTTCTGCAATGTGGTAGGCTTTAGGATCTGTGATGTTCAGGATGAAATAAATACAAATCATCATAGACAGGAGAGCTGGGCAGAGGTTATAGAAGGTTTGTACTGTGGAGGGACAGAGTTCATCACAAGATAACCAGAAGAGAGAGCAGAGAAAACCACAGTAAAAATGGAGATGGGCCCTGTTTTTTATGTCATACATGTTCATCTAGAGGTAACTCTTTGACCCACAGGGCCTTCAGAATTTTAAGTTACATTTACAGGTGTCTTGCTTGCTCCTAGCCCTGTAATCTTCATGATGCCAGGTATAAATGTGATGTGAAGGCCAGCAGTCTTTCTGATGCTGTGTTTTCTTGGGTGGATAAAAGACCATGCAGAGAGCCAGTTTCTTAGTGTATTAACCCAGAACTCAAAATGAACAGAAACTTTAGGAACTGAGAATTTTTTTGCTGATTCCTATGCAGGGATTAGAGAACTCGGTGAAGAATGTGCCTTCTCTGTATCAATTCGCCCGATTTGTGGGGGTCGCCATAACTACAAACAAAGGCAAAACTGGATGGGGAACCAAGCTGAACTGAGAGCAAGAGAAAGACTTTTATTCTCAAATATCCATGCCAGGGTGGTTGTTTCCAATGGAAAGACTGAACAGCTGGGAGCACTGTTCTGTGTACAATGACCAAGAACAACTCTTCAGTCAAGGATGACTTAATTTGTCCTCCTAGTGAGACACACTGCAGAGGATGAGAGTAGACCTTAGTGAATTCTTATGATGCTCCTCCTGCCTATTCATGTAAAAAAAACCAGAAATCATCAGAGATGTGGTAATTGCAGGAGCCTCAAAGCAAAACTAGATAATATTTCCCAAGGGAGGAGCATGCCACCAAAGCATGAATAATGTTTACTGCATGGGAATTGGTATACAATAAATTAACCTTGTCTTTTATATGTTCTCACCAGCACATGGAGACAGTGGATTACAGAGAAAATTACTCTAGGACTAAGATCCACTGATCTTTAAGAAAACTATAATAATACCCATTTTTTCTGCCTTTGGCATGATGATTTCTCTTTACAGTTTCCTGTAAGTTTCTTGTACAGTTTCTTGTAAGCCCATGTGCTATTTGTAAACAGGGAAATATACCCTCGTAAGAGTGCTTGGGAAGGAGCACTGAATACTGCCTGTATGATTTAAAAAGAGGAAAAAGAAAAACAAAAGACAATACAACAACCCAAATACCAAATAAAATTATTTTGATAAACTAGTCAAAACTACATTTTAACTGTGCAAAAGGAAAATGCATATTTTGGAATGCCCATTGAGGATCAAATCCTACAAATTGGCACCTACCTGCAAATTATCTCTACAAAAGAATGCAACAGTATGCTGCCTATTCTTTTAAATAAAAGGGACAATAGCACTTCCTAGAAGCTCTAATTTGCAAAAATTTTTGCAATTGCAGAAGGAAAAAGGCTGACATACATACTGGTGTGATTTACTTTTGTTTGTCATAAGGAAGGGGAAGAAAGTATTCTAATTACAAAGACAAAACTGCTTCTCATTAGAGCCTGTCTGTGACAGATGAGGTGAAGAAAGAAAATTAGTGTTGCAAGTATGAAAAAACTTGGATGTTTCAGTTTTTTTATGGAAGGCAAGATCATAAATGGTACAAGCCCCTTTGCCTAGCTGGATACTTAGCAAGGAAGGCAGGCAGGAATGAAGGTAGGTGGAAAGGTGGGAAATAAAGAGGGAGGTGCTGATCTCTTCCTCCCTGGTAACCAGTGGTGGGACACATGGAAATCGTCCAAAGCTGTGCCCATGGAGATTCAAACTGGACCTTAGGAAGCGTTTTTTTATCAAGAAGGTGGTTGGACACTGGAGCAGGCTTCATGGACGGGTGCCTTAAGCCTGTCAGTGTTGAAGAGGCACTTGACAATGCCCTTGACAACGTGCTTTAACTTGATCAGCCCTGAACTGGTGAGGCAGCTGGACTAGATGATCATTGTAGGTCCTTTCCAGCTGAAATAGTCTCTGCTAAGGGAAGAAAGGGAGGAAGAAAGAAAGAAAGAAGGAGGACAGAAAGTCAAAATCTTATTTTCACTTTTCTGTATGGAGTGAATTGTATAAATTTCCTTCACATTCATATGTCTTCACGTTAATATATAATATTTACCTGCCCAACTGGATTTCATCTGTAGCTTTTAGTGTCCTTAATAATCTTTATTATTGCAACAAAAAAACCCAGCTGCCAATGTCCTGGACCCCTGATGGCCATGAATTGGTATCTCAGCTCAATGAAATGCTGGTGTTCAGGGAATCAATCTAAACCCATAGTTCATTTAACTCCTGAGTTATTTGAGGTATAAAAGAACATGAGGAGTGAATAAACACCTCTTTCTTCCAGAATGATGGTCGTGAACTAAAACGTGATTTTGATGTCAGTGCCAGATCTGTTTGCAACTGCAGGAGTGTAAGTGCATGAAGGACATTTTTATCTAGTACATTCAGTCTGGCACCTTTTGTCAAAACAGAACTCAAAACATTTGTGTCATCCAAAACAGGCGTTCAGCTGTTAATGGAGCTGAAGCGAAAGTTTGAACATTGTGTAGGATGAAAGCTGAGCTTGAGGAATGTCTAGAGAATACATTTCAGTGTGTAAACATTCCAGGCCCATGTATGCCTCTCAGTGTTGCCCAATTCAAGAAAAAATAGAGACAAAACCAAGATTTTGGCAACCTCCATCCCCATATCTTCTTCTCTGTTTACCTCCAGTAGGGTTAAATGCAGGCAAATAGGAAAGGCCAATATGCTACAGAAAATAGGCACATCTATTACTAGCCAATGTGCTGTCATGTCTCAGTTGGAGTGCAGTCTGCTGAATTTGCTTTTTCACTTCCTAGGACTGCCTGTCCATAGTCTCCTTCCTCTCCCTTCCATCAGCAACAGCTATCTTTCAGGATGGCTAGCAACTGTGGTGTCAGGAAACAAATACTGAAGTTCCCAGCAGGTGTCTAGCACCCAGCTCTTTCTTCAGGAATAGCTTCACTCTATGTATGTTTTGGATAACTGATCTCACAAAAAACTAAAAGAAAACTGTGTAATTTATTCTGATTTGACAAAATGCAAAGTATTTCTTGGAATAATTTAAGATAAAATTAAAATCTGTGGTCTGCTCATCACATAGCAGTCCAAACACTCTGAACAAATGATAACATATCAGCTAGTGCAGCCTTTTGACAGTATGAAGTCCTTAATCTTCAGTCATTATGGTTCTCTGATTGCCCCTTCTCTGGTTGTTAATACCTCCTCCTGTGTCCCAGTACCAGGAATTAGCTGCAATAATTCTATTTCAATTACAGCCATTTGTTGATAATCTGAATTTCTGATATGCTTCATATAAAATTATTGCCAGGCTAGTATATTAAGTCTGTGTTTGTACACCTTTCCTTTAGGATAAAAGAACAGAGGACTTTTATTCGCAAATTCACAAATTATGCAATTCTTCCATGATCATCAAGGCAAATCAAAAGAAAAAACAGCTTAGTGTACACCACTAGCCTGTGAAGGATACTGCTGAATTTGTCAAAGAGGGATAAAACCTTGGGGTGCTATCTGAATCATCAACTAAGCTTGGATGATCAGCTAGTGCCAGTGATTACAAAACACCCACAACAGACACAGTCTCCCCACACATACTGTGTGGCAGCTTCAGATTTCAAGGAAATGCTGATCCTTTATCCCAAGTGTGTCTTTGTTTCCTGTGATCCAGATTAGGCACGTAACAGCTCCCAGATGGGTTAACAAAATTCCCTATACCTAAAACGATGCATCAGCTGCAGCCATAAGAGTCACCTTTCTGCCTTCTCCAGAGCCTGATTGCTGTCTAGAAATAGTACAAAATCTCTTTGTTAAGGTAAGTCTTTCTGTTACAGTGATGTTGTTTGTATTGTATGACATCAACTGCAACCTTCATTATCATAGGTTAATTTGCAGGAGTTGTATTGAAACAGCCCCAGTTATTAAAACAGCAGTCCAAAACCCAAAGCCCAGTAGTGACAATCTACAGGCTAGAGTAAGGATACGTGGAGATGAAAATAAAATTACCTCTCCCAAATTTGGAGTTATCAGCCTTTTACAGCATTCTACTCTGTCTCCCTTTCTCCTTTTAAAATGGGTCTTAGGACATGAGTGATCTCACATCCTATCCAGTCCTGCTGAAGGCAAAATATGGCATCCATATAACCATGGCTAGGAAAACTGCTTTCAAGAGACTCCGGAACAACACTCCTAGCCCCGTGATCAGAATGCAACCAGACTGCACAAAAAGATGCCAACAGCTTGCTAGACAGTTCTGACCTGCAGCAGATGTCCAGCCTCAACTGCAAGAGCCAGATGTGCGTCCTGCTCTCAGTGGGAGGCTGATGTGATTGCCACAAGGAAGGCAGGGAGCCCAACATGCACAGCACCTCAGCCAGCCCTGGTCACAGTCCTGCATTGTTAGCAAAAGTCAAAGGGGAAAGCAGATTTGTACTAACATGCCAGAGTGTGATATGGACCAACTGAAATATGGGCACATTTTTTGCTGCCCTCTGACATCTTCTGTCTTAGACAGTTGTCCACACTATCTCTTAGGTAGCAACATCCCTGACAAGAAGCGCAGGGAAAAAAGGAGTCTGGAAAAGAAACTGTAGCAATGATAAACAATTCAGAACTATAAACCTGTTTTTTTGGTTTGTTTTTTTGTTTGTCTGTGAATGAAATGGGACCAGGATCTATATCTGTATCCTTCTGCACTGAAAGAATTTATAATTAGTATTTTTTCTCAGAAATATGTATGACATGGAATAAAAGGAATTACATCTTATGCTGCAATCTGTTGTCTACATAGATATGTCAAATATCTCTGCTTCCTGTTTTTGCTGGTTTTCTTGCACACCATGACTATTCCTGATAGTGTGTCCAAGGCGGCTCTACTTCCATCCATGTGATATACAGCCACTTTAGGTGTGTGTAGGAAGTCTAACCAGCCTGGGCAATTGCAGAGCTGTTGTACATGTGAAGATCAGTTCAGCACTGCTGGAACAACACAGCTCCCCCTCAGCCCCCCACCATGCTATGTTTTTTAGAGCTACACACACTGGCAGGGACATATGAACATAAATGCTGTGGAAGCAAATACTAAGGGGCTGTGGGACCTGTGCTGTCTGAACACATATAGAAGCCCCCCAGTTTCAAATGAAACAGAGTGACAGAGTCCTGTAAAAAAATGCCATCAGGGAGAGAGAGAAATATATTAGGATGCTTGTAGGTCATTGTTAATTAAAAAAGCATCTGATTATCATTAACATAAATTGTCACTGAAGGAAATGGGGCCTGCATTGCAGGAGACAAGCTTGCTGAGTTAGCTTAAATTGCCTGGAGTACATGTACCATGTGATGGAACCAGTGAAGAAGTTGAAAGCAAATTATAAATTTGCATGTAGGTAACTGGTTCAGAAAACAGTTATGCTGAAGTTGAACCTCAGTGTTTTGTTTAATTGCAACAGAGCGGTATAGGTAAGGTTTGAGCTAAAGCTGTAGGACCTGCAAATTTGTCATAGCTGAAAACATTTTCAAAAGCTAACATGTGAAAGAGACCAATGCAAAAAGTCAGAAATTCCTGATATTTAAAAGTGTAGCTCAAGAAGATAAAAAATCTTATGACCTACAGTAAATTGTATCTATCCACTTGCCAGACACTTCTGTGCCAAGCACTCTGATAGTTTGATTTCTTAATTCTTTCCTACAGACTATTCCACCTAGTTAGAATTTGACTTGGTTATCTTCTTGCTCCAGAATTCATTCTGCTTTGCTCTTGGATTGCCAGTGGCTATGTCAAGAATATCCCTGTGACTGACACAGCCCCCAAAGAACTTGGAAAATTGTATCTGAAGCTCCCCATTTTGGAGAGCTTTGGAAATGAAAATGTCTTTTGTTCTGTTTCCCTATTGAGTGGAAGAAAGACACTTGGAAGATCATCTGAGAGAAGGATAAATACTAAAACAAGCAAGAAAAGCTGTAAATGCTATCCAGATCTTTAATTTACTTTCTGTGATACACATAGTGTTTACACTGCTGTACAACTGGAGGAGATGTGTCTTGGTAAAAAACTTTTGAATAATTTTGAATTTGTTTTTTCCATGTCAACAGTCAGTTTAGCAGCTGGAGTTTTGGGAATACTTTACAAAGTTACCTTAATAAGTAACGTTATTGAGTACTCTGCATTTTCTTACTGTATCTCCATTTTATCTATCATGATTGTTGCTATCTCACTGAACAACTAGTAGACTCCTGAGGTTTACCTTCAGAGTAAAAAGCATTGGAGGTGGGACTGCAAAAAGTGTAGTTTAAAAGTACTTGTCTCAAGAAATGCAATACACTGATTCTGAAAAGGTAGTTTATACTGCTGGAAAACAAAAATAGCTACCAAGATATAAATCCAGAGATGTACGAGATAACCACTAAGGTAATATATTATTTGTAATATCATTTGCAGATAGTAAACCTGTGGAAACCAGCATAACTCTCTTGATTTTGTTGGAGCTAAAAGGATTTACATGAACCACATATTTGCTCCATCTCCCATAAATGTATTTACCAGAGTATCATATCCCTCTTCTAAAGAAGTGTACTTGGAGATCAGTTCCTGTGGAAAGTGCTGTATCATTAAACATTAATTAAACCATTTACATTATAATAAATTAATAGCTGATAGAGTTTATTAGAGCAATATCTCTTCTACAGATACTTCAAAAATAAATGCCTTATTTCATTTATAAGTCCTTGGGAAAATTTTTATCTTTTATCTTTTAATTTTCTTTCCCAAAAGTCTTTCAATTCCAACCAAGCACAAACATTACCTTCAAATGTTCAGTGCTGTTTCAGACTGGGGACTGTTTTAGCATTTCTGAAACCATTTGAAAATGTCCTGTCTTCCCTGTATTGTTGCTAAAACTATCTGCTGAATTTGAAAGTGGGTTGAGCTCTCTAGAAATTCTTTCATTTTTATGATTTTAAGCTGGCCTCTGACTATGACAACCAGTAAGGTGATTCCAGAAAATGTTCTCTTTGCTCCCCTTATATTTACCTCTAGCAGGTACCCTTTCTCAGCCGAAGGTGACTGGGATCTTCTCTTCAGCTCTTTGACCCAAAGGGGCTATCAAGGGTGAAACCCTCTGTGCCATTGTCAGTTTATCATGGTTTGTTTACCTTAAGACTCTAAATCTGGGGTCCCTGGTAATGAGGTAGACAGATGTAAACTCTGGTTTTTGTCCCCAGCATACAGACCAGAGCTAGAATTATGCCCTAAGGGCATAATGTTTCTGACAGAACAGCCCCTGGTCTGGGCAGAGTTCTAAAAAAGCACACAAAGGGCAGATATATTGACCAACAGTTACTATTTTGAACCCTTTGGATATTAAATGCACGGTTCTCATATTAGAAATATTGCTTCAAAGGAAAGAAAATGTTGAGTGGTTAATACTCCTTTTTCTGACCATTATGACTTGTCTTTAAAGGAATTTGCTCTTCACACAGTTCTCTTTATTCGTCAGGAAAACTCAGAGCCTTCTAACATATCCTAAAATTATTAAACCAGTCCCTTTCTGGACTTAAAGGAAGGTTGGGTTTTTTTTATTTCTCATTCCCTGATGTCTTGATCCCTGACTTAAAGAACAAACCTATTTTGTTTTTCTTGCGGATATTCAATGATACTAAAATATGCATGTACAAAAAAGGCTCAATCGTGTACAGGTTCTTTGGGGAAAATGTTTGTTGACATCAACAAGATTTTTTTGCTTGAGTAAGGTCCACAGGATTTGGCCTGATAGGTGTCTTGAGGTTTTCTGCCTGAATTGTGCTGTGATGACAACTACAGTGACAGTAGTAGCAGATCAGACTTTGTTTTTTCAATGCCGGTAAACGCAGCTCCCACACAGGTACACTGGAAAGCCCACTTCTTACCCTATTTGATGTATTTGCATATGCAAAACAAAGTTTCAGCTGCCTTTAAGCATATAAATTAGCCCCTTATGTGTCTGCTTGTTAACATGTGCCTCAGAATTAGCTAACGTGCAGTGAACGCAGATTTTTACTATATTCCAGAGAAAATAATGCCTTCAAAGGAAAATGAAGATGAGACATTTTGTTGACTTTGCTCTTATTCTATCTATTCTAGGAAAACTGAAGACATATTTCATTTATGAAAAGCTACTTCAACCAGCTTAACAATCAAGTTAGAGTCACCTCAAAAGTAACATACTGCCTTTGTCATTTTTCATATATTTCTATATTTTATGTACTGCGCTGATATGGAGCTTTTCTGGGAGAGTTTGCTTTTGAATCACTAAATAGTTGAACAGACTGTCACTAGAAAATGCTTTGGAACTTTTATGAGCATACTTTTATTGTAAATATTAATTTACAGTAGAGTTATTTCAGTCCCAGAACTTAAAAAGCAGTGCCATGAAGATTCTTAGCTGAAATAATTTTTATTTCGTGGGGTTTATTTAGTAAAATGTTCAGTTGCAGATGGCAGATTTTAGTCTGAATTAATAAACATATAAGTCTGTTGGTTTGCAGTATTATTTTAGCCTGTTTGCCTTTTCCGTGTACCCATAAAATCTTTGAAATCTTTAAGCTTTATCAGTCTTTTAGCAGAAAACATAATTATGGTACAAAATTCGTTTTTTCTCGGTCTGCTGGGACCTCAGTGCATTCCCAGCTAATATGCAAATTAGTGTTTTCCTGCTTAATTTGTCCTCCTCCTTGAAGACAGGAATAGCATGCCACAAGACCATAAAAGTTACTGTGGTGAAATGTTTTGCCCCAGTCCTGAATCACAGCTCTGGTCTGTGTTGGGGCTCTACATGTGCCAACTAAGACTGTGCTCTGGCAAGGTGAGTTTCAAACCATCACCTAAATCTGGCTTTAGAGGTACAAACAGGTCTGTTCCTGGAGTCAGCCCAACCCTGCAGCTCTGCTGACTGCAACGGGACTTGGGAATTCTGCCTCTCCCAGTGCCCTGCCCATCTCCGAGGTGATGGGGATGGATGAGCCCATCCACTGCCCTGTTCAGAGGGGTGAGCTCCAGCCCCAAGGCAACAATCTGTGCCTTTGCCTTTCTTCACTGCAAACTCCCCCTTTTCATTAGGCTTGAGCTGGTAACTGAAATTTATTAGCCTAAACTGGACTGGAACTGATGAGATTTACGGTGATATATAGAAGAAATGCCGAGTTGAAGGAAAAGGATGAAAAATTGAAATGATAAAGTTGTATTGGTAGCTTGTTGAGGTAATTGAAAAGCCTTGTTATGTTGTATTGTGATGGGTTCAAATAAAATATAGGTGCGATTTGTCTAGATCATGCCTGCAGCACACTATGGAATAGATTCCTCTCGTCTAGAGTCAGGGATGTGTTCAATTTTTGCCTGTCAGTGGGGATTGTGAAGGGGGTGAGATGAAACTAAAACTTCTCTTAATTGATGTAGTTGACAGCTCGGCATTTTTCCCACCACACCGCTGGCAGGAGGTCAGGGAGTGCTCTTCAAAGCACCCAGAGGCACTTCTGCAAAGACATCCAGCACACCCATTTTTGGCCCCCAGCAATCTCCCATGGTCTGTTCCCTTCCCAGAGAAAACTGATTAGCTCTGGTGCATTTCTGAAGCTCGAGGCAAGTACCCACTGAAAACCCTAAACATTACCTTTCTTCATATCTTTCATTTATTCCCTACTTAGTCCTAAAGTACACTCAGAAGACTCCAAGCCATTTCCAGCAAGGCCCATGATCTCAAGGAGATATAAAGGTGGCAGATCAGCTTCTAATTATTTTAGTACCTGTAGAAGTAAGACAAAGGAGTGACTGGTATACCTTTTGCAGGCCCAAGGGTAGGCTGCTTTCTAGCAGACCACTTTTAGAACAGCTACTCTGTGGCTGAAAATTGCTTTCCATACTCTTCCTTAACACTAGTAGGCTCCAATTTGATTATTTCAGGTGGTCAGGAGATTTTGTCTAAATGCATTCCCAGTACAGTAGTGAAAAACCATCAGACACTATTAATAATGCAGAGGAGTAACCAAGTTTTCAGATAGGAATTTTATAATTACATAAGCAACAGCATCATAACAGTCATAGTGATATAAGATTGTAACAGCAGCTGAGTTTGCCAGGAGAAATAACATCTTTTATTTAGCCAGTTTGAGCACCTAGGGAAAGAAAACAGACTCCTTTTTACTCTGCGAAGCGCTTGTGCTCCTGATCCATCTTTTCATTCTAATCAGTTGGTCTAATACAAAATATTACCTGTGTCTACAAACCTTGCCTTGCAAATACATCCGACTCAAATCAATAAATAGATCTTCTTTGCACAATAGATAATCATATGATAATTCAGTTCCTGAGTTTGTCAGTAGTGACATATAAGCTGCACACAAGATCTTTTTAAATATAACCATATTAAATGTATTTTGAAAAATACTTTCTGTTTGAAAAAAAGAGTAATTTTATTCCTCTGAATGGAACCTGTAATGTGCTTGTGCAGTGGAATTCATCTTTCTCTGTCAATGTAGTATCTTTCTCTCTTTCTCCATAATGCCCTTCATTCTCTGCTTTGTGCTAAGGATATGTATTGACTTTGCAGAATTGCTGTAGCAAGCTGTAAATGATATATTCAAAGAAAAATCCCTGCTCAGTTCCCATAGAGAGAACATGAACAGTGCTGGGCAATCAGACTTATGCTGCATTTTGTATTGTGACATTCAGAGCAAGCAGGAAAAGCAGCCCAAGCACAGACGTCACTGACATAAGTTCTGACAATAGAAGCCTGTTCCTTTTTCTATTCATATAGAGACATCTGAAGTGTTTTTCCTTATTCACTTTATTTCTTTTCTATTAGCCCCTGTCATCATGCATGGCAAGAAGACAATCCTTCATTGCCTACAGTTTTCTCACTGCAGACGAGGGTACAGCTAGCAATTTGACAATTGCTTGTTTACCAACCAGCATCCTACCTGTGATTTGTCCATAGTGCACACTTCATATCCTGTGGTACAGGTACCACAGCAAATAATTCCCTCCTTTTACCTAAGTGGTGCAGTTAGAGATATTCAGAATTGGTTTAGTAAATGCCTGGAAGAGCAGAAAATCTGCTCATCAGCTTTCCATTAGAAATATTGTGGGAGAAAAACTGTTAAGAGTAGATAGAATTTTAATAATACAGTTGTGTGTGTTTTTCATTTGTTTTCATTTGGAAATTCCACATGCCCTGATAAAAACAAGCAAAATGCAATGGCAGGGTCAGGGGGAGGCCAGGCTGAGGCCAAGATGACATGGCAGCTCCTTGGCAGCTCCCTCTGAGGCTTTCAGCCATGTGAGTCTCCTGGTGCCCTTCATCTGAGGTGACATTTTGAGATGTGAATAAGACTTGGTAAACTTCCTTGCTGCTGTCTTGAAACCAAATCAGGTTTCAAACTAAATTAATAAAGTCCAGAGCTGTAAAGTGGACTCCTACTCCTGGGATTCCCTGCCACTGCTGTGGAGTTTTAAAGGCTTGTGTGAAGGAAAAGTTGATGCATCTCTCAGCAGAAGAAAAAGAGAGTATTTTTCTCAGTGACTCCAAACCACAAATTACTGTTCTGAAGACACTGATGGAGTAGACCATGGTCATGGTCTTTTTTTGCAGAAATAGACATCTATATTTAATTTAATCTCTTCCTTATAAACAACCATTGAGAAAGAAGATGCTGACTCTTACAGACCTTCTAAGAAACAATAGACTAAAACAAGACAAAAACTATAAACTGATAATTAAGTTTAAGGAGAGGTGGCAGAGACAAAGATTTTATTTTAAAGAACAGGAGATAGCCCAAAACAAGGCTATACTTTCAGATGGCCACCAGATTTGAATATATGCTTGAATAAGATTTTCTTTAATTAATATAGGAAAAAAGAAGAAAGCTGTGTCAGATTGGCCTTCTCCACACTGCCTAAGCAACAGAGGAGATAAATCACTGTATTAAGTGACTGAGTAAAACAAAACAAGAAAAGAAGCAAACCAAAGAAAGAGGGGATCTTTTGTGAGGAAGGAAAACTTCACAAAGTTTTTCTGACAGTAGTAAGCTCAGATAACTCCTAGAGAAGGATTAAAATCAGACCTTACTTTCAAGCAAGGCCTGGGAACCCATCCCTGGTTCTTGGGAAGAAAATGAGAGTAAAGGCCAAAAGAAAAGGATGTGACTGAGAAAGTCATGTCTTGGAGCCTGCTGAGTGAGAGGGTCTGGGGTACATCTGTATGATTGTGGCAGAATAGGTACAGCCATATCCACATCTTTGTGTCCTGTGCTGAAGTCTTATTAAGTTCTCCACTGGATTTTGTGGGCATACATGCTTTTTAAACAGGCTGTACAGCATTCAGGAGTTTCACCATTGTAGCACGTAACAGTCCGGGCTTTCTTGGCTGCAAGTACAGCTGATATTCTTCCCTGTGGACATGACAACTTGAAAGCTATTCCTATTACTGGTTTAGTAACATTTTACAGAGATGGATGTGACTTTATGACCGCACATATTCCTTTCACCATTCTTATTATAGATGCATTGTCTTGCTATGTCACTTCTTCAGCAATGTGCAATATTGTTTTATTGCTTTGGAAACCTACTGCTTTTGGGTCATGGATTCATTTTATTGTTTGGCATATGGAATCCTTTTTAGCTAATATTCACTTTTTTTGCCTTCTCAGATAGATTCTATTTTAAGTGCCCTTAACAATTGCTGTATTTTTAAAAAGCCATGATTTATTGCACAATGCAAACCAATGCCGTTTAGGTCACGATTAACTACAAAAGCAAATCAATGGTTACAGAAACACAGTATTTTAAAAAGTCACAGAGGTGCTGCAAAAATTCCATCATATCAATTCCTCCAACATCTCTTGGTGCAAATATACCATTCTAGTATTTGTAAAGAGTGAGTGTTTCTTGTTAGCCACCTCTGAAGTGACACTACACACAGTCCACACCTGCAAAATCCAAACCCTCTTTTCTTGTCAGAAGAATAATGAACAGAGCTGGATAAAGTGAGGCAGGGGGTAGAAGAGAGAAACATAAAAGCTGTTGTATGGCATGCAATAACATAAAAGTGGAAAATAGTTGTTTTCCTGCTTTCTCCTCTCTTGCTCCTTCACCTCTGTCATTTAGGAAACCTGTAACTCATGTCTTGTTTCAGTCCTGCATGACAGAAAGCTATATGAACACATAAACAATATCCATATATAATGCTTCATCTTCAAAGTCTTCCTTGTAGGAGAACAGTGTAAATATCTTGCAGCATACAAAATTCTCTTGTTCAAACAGTGATAGCAAAATGCTTCTTTCATCTCACAGAAAGCCTCTAAATTTTAAAACAACTCAGCATGATGCATTTTCTAGTATTTTTTTTTTACTCAGTAGGGTTTTAGAATTATGTACAGTATGGTGGCAGGGAGAAATACTGGAGAGGAAAGATTAATTTCTTTCATGTAAGGACACTTAATCACAACTGTGCTTAATAAATGCGCTAGATTCAACAATTGGTTTCTATGGTTCACATAAGTTTTAATAGTTAGATTCTGCTGTTTTTTAATTAAAATTGCAATTTTATTTCATGTTTTTGAGGAAGGAGGTGAGACACTTCTTCATCCACTTGTTCTGTATGTGCATTTCACATACGAATGTTTGAAACCTTCTCTCATTTTTCCTGAAAAAGCCTGGTGGTCAAAAACATGCAAAGCTGTGGCAGGTGAGTTGATGAACACACTCTTTTCCACATTCTCTCAACTCCAATTTCAGAGGCACAGGAAAGCACTCTTCAGATTGCTGTGTACTGGGGAGGGGAGCATAAGACAGTGAAATGCAAATTCCTTCTACTTCACTGTGTAGCACAGGTCTCAACAAAGATAAGTCACAGGCACATTATCATGTCCCAGTGAAAGAAGAGAACACGGGACAAAATTTAAAGTGTGTAGCCAAATCTGCTTTAGTAAACACGATGTTTGGATAACCCATATGGCTGTGTATGTGAAATAGAGGAGTTTATTTATTAAATGCATGGATTTGTTCTAGTGCTTACTCTGTATCATAGAATTCTCTTGTGTTTTCTGTGTCATATAGGAGTGCTGCATTATGTACCATATATTAATCTTAAATTATAAACTTAAGCAATAGACAGTACTACATTTTATTTTCATGGTCCTGTGGTACATGCAATAATCAAAGGACATCCATCAGAGTTGCCATTCTATTAAAGCTACCATATGCATTTTATTCTGACTTTTTCCCCCTACTGCAGTCCAGCTTCAGGGAAGAAAAACAAACTCACAGACTACACTCAAACTGAAATGCAAACTTTTCAGATGGCATCTATTTAGCCTTTAAGATTGTGATCAGACTTATTCCAAGTATACCATGTTGAAACAGGGGAATGGAGATGTGTGCATATACTACAAGAAGTAAGTGCATTGATTCAGTAACCAGCTCAATTCTAGTAAGAAGTCATTGCTCTTGCAATCATGGTCAAAGCAGTCATGGTGTTCTGATAACTTTCCAGAGGTTATTACAAGTATTCTGTCCTCATACTGAGGGGTCTTTCTGGCCTTATTTTTGTCAGAAGTGTGCTGAGTCTCTGTGGCTGACCAGCAATGCTGACTAAGGCCATTCCTGCCTCCTCCAACTGTTACATTAAAAATGTTCCATCAGCCTGAGGATGAGCTCAAAGATGCAATAGAGAAAACTGGGACAACATCGCATGGCTTCCCAACACACCCATGTATTCATTTATCATAGCTGTAATTCGTCTTTTGTTTTGGGCATTTTGCCAGCATTCAAACTTCCAATAACTTCTCTCCAGAGATCTGACTGCCCTTTTTCTTCTGTAATGCTGAAATGACTATGTTACGATCAATATGAAAAATGCAGGGCCAGAAAACCAGCCAGTAAATCCTTAGTTCTGCAAATAATCATTAGTGCAAATCTGGAGACAAAAAAAGGAAAACAAAAAAACCCACCCAAAACAAATCTTGACTGTATAATCTGAATCTTCATCTCAAGATCTAATTGTTGAGGGACTGGCAGCGTCCCAGGTAATTGATAATGAGATTTAGAGTCTCCTACTGCCACTCACTGGCTTGGCCACAGACTGATGGGGCACAGCTCTGCTTAGTGGAGTTGCTTGAGATTTACCAATTTAACTGAAACGGGGAATGGGCTGTGTGCTGGCAGCAAAAAGGAGTTATTACTGCTGGGAGCTATTAGAGAGGTAATAACCTTCTCATACCCAAGTGGACAAGTTTCCCTCTCTTTTTCACACACACACACATCATCAAAGTTGGTGCAAGTTTGCTGCCTTCCCATTCTGTGCAGAAAGATGACAGCTAGCACAGGAATGGTGAATAAGAAATACCTGCCCTCCTGGTTACTTCAGGTCAAGATCGAGACAAATGTGTTGGCAGAAAGGATGCCTTGTCCTGCTGCTGCCTTTGCAGTTGTTTTTCTGTGGACGGGGAGTATTTCAGCAAGCCTGGCAGCTTTTATGAACACTAAAATGATCTTTAAAGGTGGATGTAAAGCCTCTTTATTATTTGGTTGTTTTTCCAAAGTCTTACACGAACCCTCTAGGAAACGCTACAGTTAGCCCTCATAAAAGTAGCTCTGACATTAGTCTCAGCATGTGTATTAACTAAAATCGAGCCTTCCAAAGAAATTCAGCTTTCATCTTCGTACCCTTTCAGTCGAATAAAGGACGGTTTCACCTCTCCGGTGTGACTTTTGGTCTACCTCAGCCGCCCATCCTTTGGCAGCCGATGCGGTGCGCTTTGGAATCCTCCCGAGCCGTGACCATCCCTGCGGAGGGGAGACCCGGGGCTGCTCTCCCGTAGCCGGGGGGCTGCGTGGAGCCGCAGCTGGGGCGGGGGTTCCCCGGGAAGGAAGGAGGGCGGGGGCGGCGCAGGAGGGCGCAGCTCCCCGGCACCAATCGCCTCCCGCGGGTCCCCGCGGCAGCGCCAGACCCGCCGCGGGCAGCCGAGCCGGGGCAGCCGAGCCGGGGCAGCCGAGCCGGGGCAGCCGAGCCGGGGCAGCGGGGCTCCTTCCTCCTCCTCCTTCTCCTCTGCCTCCTCCTCCTCTTCCCCGCCTGCGGCCGCGCAGCCCCCCCAGCCCGAGCCTGTCTCCGCAGCTCCCTCCGCGGCAGCGGAACGGGGGCGCGGGCATGTGAGCGGCGCTCCCGGCGGGGGAGGGAAGTCCCATCGCCAGGAAGGCAGTCGGGAGCTCCTTCACGCTGCAAGGTAACCCGACCTCTGCTTCGCGGACTTTTTCTTCTTTTTTTCCGTTTCCCTCCTCTTTCTCCCTCTCCTTTTCTTTTTCTCATTTTCTTTATTTTTGTTTCCTTTATTTCTTTCTTCTTTTTCCCCTTTCCCCCCTTTCCTTTTTCCTTTTTTTTTTTCCCTCTCTTTTTTACTTTTTTTCTTCTTTTTTTTCTCCTTATGGTTTTAGTATTCTCTTAATCATATTGCTCCTCCTGTTTTCTCTTTTTTTTTTTTTTTTTTCTTCTTTCCCCGACCCCCTGGCTGTCCAGCCGCAGTCAGAGGGCGAGGAGGAGGCGGTGAGGAAGGGAACGAGCCCACACCGGGTCGCTCCGGAGTTTGGCTGGGACAAGGTTCCCCCCGCTCCGGCGGCCGGACCGGGCAGCGCAGGGGCAGCGGGGCTCGGAGCTGCCCATCGGGACAGGGGAAGGATGGAGAGGGGGCAGAAAGAGCCGCCCGGGGCATGGAGCGGCTCCCTCCAACTTTCCCGGCGCGGGGAGCCTCCTCCGGGATTTCGACAGAACGAGAAAAAACTATGAGAGATGCTGTGCGTGTGTGGATGTGTGTGGATGCCGCACAGCCGGAGCTGGAAATTATCTCCCCGCCGCTTCTCGCCCCCTCGCCAGGGCTCCCGAGGAGGAATCGCCCCCCTATCAGGGGTGTCCGGGGGTATCCGGGGGCTCCGGGGCTCGGCGGGCGCTGCGAGTGCGGGAGCGGCGCGGAGGGGGTGCGGGGGGACACAAACGGTAAAAGATACGGAAGGAAGAGACCCAGTGGCTGGGACATAAATCAGGCAGAATATATGGGGAGTTGATGAGAATAGGTCTTTTCACCCTTAAAAAAAAAAAAATAGCCACTTTGGAAGAGAAAAAGAAGGCTGATTATTGGCATCCAGCTCTGAAACCCAGGCAGCTGATGCTGAAGGGAGCCAAAGGGAGCAGTTCTTCTTGGTTTAAAAACAGCAAGACAGTCTCTGCCAAAGATTGCTGTAAACACTGAATAAAGATTTCATTGTGGCTTGGTGTGACTGGAATAATTAGGCAGTTAATTGTTCATTCTGATCTTAAAGTGCAGTAATCAGTAGTGCACAGTAGGAAAAATACGGGGGAAAGAGAGGAAAAATAGCAATAGGAAAATGATAGGAAAATGCATCAGTTTTTCCTCTTCCACTGTTTTTTTTTTTTTTTTTTAAATGTGGGTTGCTTTTTTGATTTGTGTGTGTGTGTGAGAGAGAGAGAGAGAGAGAGACTGGGAGCACGTGGGTCCCAGTCTATTTAGATAGAGAGTACCTTTGTAAAGCTAGGATGTAATTGTGCTTTTGCTGCCACTGTGCCAATATCATTTTGGGCTGGATAAAATCAAATTATGAGACTTAAAGAAATCCTATTTTATGGAAATGAATTCTGAAGATGCCTGGAGAATGAACATCTTAACTAGATTGACTAATACCAATTAATGCATTTTACTTATGTGTGCACTTTATTGCCAACTCAGCAGGGATGAAAGCTAATGGTGCCAGCTTTTGTGCTGCTCTAAGACATTTCTCAAGCAGTCACACAAGGCTTTAATGGTAAACTGTTTCAAGTTTTTAACACTGTGATTGTGTCCCTGTTCAGCTCAAGTTCCTTGCAGCAGTGATGCTTTCATGGTAATCTAATGAAATGATCTCTTGTTACACTGTGTTAGCTATTCCCTGTGACACAGCAGGAAGATACAACCTGCGAGTGTTTGTACTGGAGCTGGTGATAAGTTGTTGAGCAAAATGCACTTATAAGCAACAGAATATGACTTACTAATATTAACTGGAAGATGGCACCCTGGACAAAAGGTGGTTTGCTTTCCTATATGGCATATTTTCCCATATATATATTTATATGTATGTACATTTGTGCTTAGGAAGCATAATAGTGAATTAACCATCAGAAAGGATGGAAGGATATTGTGTTGAAAAAGAAAAACCAACTTTGAAAGCAGTCCATACTCATTTAAGCAGGTAGAATGCTTTCTCAAAGTCTAATTGTAGAAGAAACAGACTTATAATTCGTACAACTTCCTTGACCTTACCAGAGTTACATGAAAGATTCATTTGGCTTGGAGACATCTATGTAGTCTGCACATCCATCATAAAGAAAAAAATAAACATGCTGTAATTGGGCAAGGTTTTGAAAGTCATTCAGTTAAGTATAGTTTCTGTCACTGCACATGCAGAAAACTAGGAGCTACCCATCATGAGAAAAAACAGAAGGAGATAGCTTTCATTCAGCTCTGAAAAGTGAAGCTGTTTGTTATACTTTGTTGAAGCTGGGTTTGCTGAAGGTTTTGACCTGCACTTTCTGAGATTTTTGTGGAAAGACAAGAGGCAAAAACATGAGGCATGCTGTCCATCTAAAAGTACAAAACTAATATAAACACTGCAGTCTTCTCTCAGATCATAGAGTTTAGAAGAGCAAGGACAGAATGAAGGCTCCAGAATGGCAAAAACATCTATTAACAACTGCATGTGTAAGGGCCAATGTTAAGATCCACTTTACAAGCATTTTTATTTAGCTGTTGAATGTGCTCTGTCCTACTACAGTGATACTCCATGCTCAGTCTGTGAAGAGTATTCCTGATTTAACAGCAATCTGTGCTGAAAGAATGTCTTCAAGATATTTTCCTGTTGCTGCAGTCTAGAGGGGGATGCTGTTAACTTTATTTGCACCTGTGTAGTCTGAGAACTCTAGATATGTTCCACTTTCTTAACAAAAATCCAAAAAGGGTGGTGATAAGTGATCACATGAGACTCTGCTCAAGTTTCTGATTACAATGTTTTGTCAAAGAGTGTTTCAAAAAACTTGCATGGTGTACCCCTTGCACAAATATCTTGTTGAAGTCTAGAATAATTTGAAGATTGCTAAAAAGATTTTGAGAAGAGTTGAAAGTCCAAGTGGCTCCTCATTTCTATAATGAAATGCATTGAAAACACACTTTGGTTATTACAGTGAGTTTGGTAAGGGGTCTTTCTTACATTGTTACAGCATGTAGCAAAACACACTTAAGGAAAATATTTTCCATCAAATTGTAGCTAGAATCCTGGATACTATCTTATACCTATCCTTAGTACTAACTTATACTGTTTGAAATGCATAGTACATCTTCATAATAAAATTGCATTGTCACAGACATAATTGTTATTCATAACAAGTAGCCTCACAAACAGATTCCATCCCTTTAAGTATTGAGTCTCAGTCAGGCCAATTATGACTAAATTACTGCATGTTCTCTCCTGTATCAACTAATTAAAGGGTAATTAATAAAATGATAATTTCATTCCATGGCAATGTCTACATCTGGTTGTCATAGCAAAGATTGTTTGACATATGGCTAAATGGTCAGATACTGCAGTGTACAAATGCAACATTTGCACAGAACACCTGGCAAGCCAGAAGAATTTAACCCTTAAGACATGAATTTCAAGAATCTATGTCAATGTGTTATTACACTGGTTTGCTTATTCTCTCCACCTATTCTTCTTATGCCTTTAAGAAAATTTAGTGCTCCAAGTTAATTTGAGTAACTCTGTTGGGGCGGGGGAAGAGTGGGTAGACAACTTGGGATATTAGATTGGAAATGAAAGATAAAATAGTACTGACTTTTCTGTGGGAAATAAAATGGGTGGTTCTAAATTAACTTCTGAGAGAAGACATTCCATTGGTTCTCACGTTACTGGGAGCTTCCCCTTTTCAGAAAATCAGGCTGAAATTAGCGCAGTGACAATTTTTTTTTTTTTTTCTAGATAGAGTTGTATGTCAGGATTAAGACTGAGATTGTGGTCACAACACCATGGAAAAATCTGCATTGCAGACTTCCCTCACTGTATCTGTCATATGTAGATAAAACAAAACTTATCTCCTCGAGGTGAGTAACCATAAAATTCACACATGCTAAAGAAATTAAACAATCTTGTATCAAGTCAACAGATGATATTCTCCTATAGGTAGCTGTCGTACAAAATAACAATATGCACATGCTCTGAAGTATCAGTGGTTGAAATTCTCAGGGCAGCCCATACATAGGATTTTATACATATCTTAAAGGAATATACACTAGGCCTCCACATTGCCTTGAAAAATTTCAACCACTGCTGTTTCAAAGTGTGCAACAGACTGTGTGTCTGTCCTTTAAAACATAAACTCTGTGATATTTTAACACGAACTAAATGGCAATTTCTTATCTATACTGGGTCAAGCTGAATCCCTCATAAAACTAGAAACAAGAAGCAACAGGCATCCTTCTTTTTCCTTCTTTTTAGAAAAAAAAAAAAAAGTGCTTAAAAGGGGGAAAATAACTAGTGGTTTTTCCCAGATAGAGCAAAGTGAAAAGGATGTAGTAAACTGCAGGAAGACATGAAAGTCTGTCTTTTCCCATGCAAACGATCCTCAATGAACAGTTCCCCCAGTGAATAGTTGGGGTCGCTCATCACCTCGTGTGGTCAGGTGCAGAGCGTGGCCCGTGGTGCTTATAAAGCGCTGTTTGTCCGTCTCTCTGAGAGCCTGAGTCCTTCTCCTTGAGAATTTCCAAGCGCACGGATCCCCCTCATTTTCATTCTACTCGTGCAACTCATTAACACCTGGAAAATCTTTTATGGCATTTAACTGCATCAGATGCACTGTCCGGCACATGTTTTCTTAATAGGGCTTTCACTGTGGCATTGTCAAAGAACCCTTATGTCACAGCTGGGAACATGAATCTGTCATGTCAGTGCTGTACCTTGGGTTAGACAGTAATAGTGTGTGAGTGTGTTTTATGGAGGGGCTGAACATGCCCATATACTGTGTTAGCACGGAAGAATGTGAAGCTTGTTCTCCTAAATAAAGATTCAGGCTGGTGCTAGTAGAGTACTTTGTACCATTTAAACACTGCTGCCTCTAAGGCATTGCACTTAAGGAAAGGGAAGTCTGAGGCAAGCAAGACACATCCTAGTATTTTAGTGGTGTAATGCTGCTAGTTAATGATATGTCATCATTTACATTTCAGTAGGAAAAAATTGCCAGAGGTTTCTAATTCAACAGAAACAACCAGAAGCTGATATGAAAGTCCTTACCCTGGGAATATTTGTTTTTAAAACAAGTTTGATTTAAACATATTTGACAATATAAGAAGAAGAGGAAGAGAAGTAAATGTTTCTAATTCCATATGGTTTTTGTGCCCATTAGATTGCTGTAAAACCCAGCTTTAAATAGATTACTTTGTAGCTCTGTAATCAGAATGCCTTGGGTAATTAAAAAAAGGATAGAACTGTGAAAACTGACAGCAATGCATGTATAAGACCTACTTTTTCCAGAGGAATTTTTAATATAGTTACATACATTTCGTCTGAAAGCTAAACACTTAAAATTCACCGGCTACAACACTAGCAAGCATGTCTTGATGGCATTCCAAAAGATAGAGCCCACATTTGAAAAGTGTTTGCAGACTTGAGAAACCGTAACTGTTGTGAAGGAGTTGATTCGGGTCCTCATTTACAGAATGAATGGATGAAAGGAGCATTTCATGCAGTCACAGGCAGTTCCAATTTTCAAACTACTTCTTTTGCTTTGAAAAACATAAGTATAATTCATATGCTAAGAAATAAATTCAAGGTACACTACTAAATGCATTCTGTATGTTAAAAATGTTTGACTGTGACAATTTTTGTAATGGCTTTTCAAAAACCTGAGCATTCAGGGGTTGATACCCCAAACAACAACCAATCCCAGCTTAAGCTGGAACCAATGAAACACTGAGATATTTGGATAATAGGGCTGCCTTCTGAATTTCCCTCTTGGTTTTCTCCTTTTTGCCATCTATGTCATCTCTTTTTCTAGCAGTGACAGCATTAGGATGCTCTTGTGTGCCCATGCCATTAGTTCATGTCCTCTACTAAGGAGGGAACAAATAGGGCTAACTAGGACTGCCATGGGGCACCTGGGGAAAAAATGTGTGTTTGTTTCTCAGTAAGCCCTTTCTGTAAATTATTTTACTTTTTTCAGAAAGACTGATGCCCTTCCTGCTTCTGTGCAGATGCCAAATGGAACAAGCACTCACAGAAAGGTGTAGGGTTTGCCCTGCTGAGCTATGCAGCACCTGACAGCACAGCCCAAGAGGTGCTGAGTTTTCAGAAAGAGAGCACATTGGGGCTGAGTTCTTCTATGTGATTCCTTTTAACAAATCAGAGGGAAAAGATGAGTCTGTGCAATTGGAGTGTGTTGACCGTGGCTGGACCCCAGTGCCCAGCAAAGCCACTCTATCCCTTCCCTCTGCTGAGCAGGGGAGACAAAATACAATGAGTATACAGGTCAAGTTGAGGACAGGGGATATCCCTCACCAATTACTGTTACCAGCAAAACAGACTCAACTTGGGGAAATCAATTTAATTTATTACACAGCTCTTCTCCCCAGACTGAGCTTCGTTCCCAATTTCTCTGCCTCCCCATGAAACAGGGGGACAGGGAATTGGGACTGAAGTCAGTTCATCATACACTGTCACTGCTTCTCCATCCTCATGGGAAGGACTCCTAGCACTCTTCCCCTAACCTAGCATGGAGTCCCTCCCACAGGACTCAGTTCTCCACAAACTCTTCTAGTGTGGGTCCTTCCCATGGGCTGCAATTCTTCATTAAGTGCTCCAGCGTGGATCCCCTGCAGGACTGATCACAAATCCTCCCAGCATAGGTTACCTTCACTGTGGGCTATCTGCACACATCCACAGGTCCTGCCAGGAGCCTGCTACAGCATGGGCTTCCCATGGGGGTCACAGCCACCTGTGGGCATTCATTTGCTTCGATGTGGGGTCCTCCATGGGCTCTAGGGTCACAGCTGCCTCACCGTGGTCTTCACCAGGGTCTGCAGGCAAATCTCTGCTCCAGCGCCTGGAGCACCTCCTTCCCTTCCTTTTTCATAGACCCTGGTGTCTGCAGGGCTGTTTCTCTCACATGTTCTCACTCTTCTTTCTGGCTGCTGTTGCATGAGGGTTTTTTCTCCCCTTCTTAAATAAGTTATCTGAGGTGGTGCCATCGTTGTTGCTGGGCTCAGCCTTGGCTATGTGCACATGGCTATGATGGACATGGGGGAAGCACATAAAACCACATAAAGCTCCCCCCACCAGCAAAACCTTGTCACTCAAATCCAATATGGCAATTAACCTTTGCACATGCCTAGGTATTGTGAGACACAGTTGAGAGCCCTTGCAATATGTCACTTTGTTACTGCGAAGAAAGTTAAGGATTGATGGAAAGGCTTAACTATAAATTTTCTTGCCTGTACGAGTTTAATTTAGAATTGCAATCACGATGTAACATAAATTAAAATAGCAGTAGTAGATCACTAGTTGGCAAATCTCTTAAGAATAATATAGGTACTTGACTAGATTATGGAGTACCTTCTATGTGCTTAGCCCATTGCTGAAATTAGTCTCTTTTTTTTTTTTTAATTTTAAGATACTTCTGAAGAAGAGAGACAGGCTTTAAGAGGTGAACTTATGGTGACTCTCTGTGTGAACTAGAAGACTGACTTCTGGAAAGGGGAGCTTCCTTAATGAAAAGAAGCATTTCCATTCAAATAAAATTTGAAATTTTGCCCCAAGCATCCTCCAAACCATGCATAATCTGGAGGACATTAACCATTAAAGTAAATATTATTAATTACTTGACCTGCAGGTGTAGTATATTAAGGCTTCAGAGCAAAAAGTTGTTTTTTAAGGAAGAGAGTGGAGAAATAAAGAGGAAATCTACAGGCTTTGTGAAGGACCTATGAAGGACAGAAAAATGCTTTTCCAGAAAGGGAAGTATGGGAAGACTGTGTATCAGTGGTGTCTGTGTGTTTTAGATGGACACTCACTTTCTTTCAATGTCAGAGGAGGGCTGCATACAGCAAACCACTGCCGTACCTCCTGAGAGGAGCTGCTGCTCTGTCTCCTTCAGAAAGTGATATGGAAATGGACAGTCTCCATGCAAAGAATGTATGAGGAGTGAGCACAAGCTGGTAAATTTATTCCAATCACAAGGTTAAACACCATCTTTTCTGGGCACCCCACAGATACCCAGAGGAGATCCTGTCAAATGACTAGTGCACATCCTTGATAATGACAAGGGGAAGGGCTGCCAGGCCTGTTGGAAAGGCAGCAGTCAGCTACTGACATTATCAGACCAGCTCTGTGGCCCACAGCCCTGCACACCTCCTGTCTTGGAGATGCTCCTCGGGAGGAAGGGCCACGAGGAGCAGCTCTGGTAGAACAAGCTCCACATTAAACACTTGTAGCGGAGGAGGCACACAGGCACAGTGCTGCAAGGAAGAGCTGAAATCAGCCTTCAAGCAGATGACAAGAGAGGATCTGTCAAACCAGCCTTCAAGAGGACAGAGAGCATGCTGAGAGAAAATGATGATAATAGCAACAAAACCTTGAGGAGACTGAACAGAGAAAGAAGCTGCAGGAGGGCAAAAAACAGGATTTGTATAGTGAGGCAGACAGAAAGAAATGACAAATGTCTTCATAGAGAAACAGAGGCAAAAAAGGACAGATCTGATAGGTGGCGAGTATAGAATATATATGTATTGGCTCTGGTTTGGAAAGAGACTAATACAAAAAGAAGGCAAATAACTATTTCACAGGGTTGTAAATTAGCATGGCAGAAAGCAGAGGAGTTTGTGGTACCAGACAGAGACTGGAATAAGAGCATCTGGATCCCAAAAGAAGTCTCTGGGGTGAGTAAAGAATACTGGGGGACGGAGGGTTTTTTAAAAATCATATTCCTAGATTTGATTGTGGTTGCAGGTTGTAACTCATCAATATTCCAAGAGAAGGGCATCTGTCAGCAGTCTGTCAGCAATGTGCTGTACTTATTAGGTCTATATACAAATTGTAACCATTTTATAGAAATATTAGTCAGAACCATGGTTAAACCTTTTTTGTGTGTGTGTGTAGTATAGACTTAGGAAAGGTGACTCCTCATGAGGGTGAGCTCAGTGGTGCTGCTAAAGGCACTGTGTTAAATACACTGTGGTTGAGGATCCACTCTTCCAGGTGGACTCCTGTCTCATGCTCAGGGTACATCTCAGCACAGAGGAGAAAGGAACTGGATGCCAGATTGAAATGTGTAGAAATGAGAATGGAAGCAAAGGAGAGAAAGAAAAGAGAGCAGCTCAACACTGACCTGTCAGTCTGTGCCTGTTTTCCTCACCTGTTTGGCCCACGTAGCTCTCCAAGTGCCCCTGTTTGCTGTCCTGCTGCTCTGTGCGAGAGAAGGGGCTCCCATTAAAGACTCATTTGTATCACAGCCTACTAAATAGGTGACTGTTAGTGAGGCAATGAATCAACCATAGCTAACAGCAGTGATACCCAGTATAGCTAATAACTTTTCCCTACTACTGTTTGCTATCTCTACCTCATTTGCTTCTCACCCTTGAGAGAAACAGCTCAATTGCATTACCTCTGTAATCCCTACTGGGCTGTACACGTGTTTATGCAGAACAAACATATATGCTTGTGTGGCAGGTAGGTGCTAATTTTTACTACAAATTCCTACCCTCGAAAAATGCATTCTCATTAAAATCTGTTGCCAATGAACCCTCTGGCAATGATGTCTTTGTTTTGTTGAAATGTCAATAATTACAGTATCAAAAATACTGTAATACGATGTTTTCTTCTTCATTATGTCAATTTAGTGAAACATCAGTAAAATTCTCATAGATAACCATCTGATACTGGGGTTTTATGCAGCTTGTTCTCTTTCTTTTCTGAGTGTTTAAGTGTTAATACCTTTGCAGTGGGCAAAAAGTAGTTGTCCCAGGAGAGCATGGCTAAGAGTTTTGAAACTGCTGTAGGATCTGGACGCTTAAGTTCCCATTATTTTTAATGATCGCTGAGTACTCAAATTCCCCATGTACAGTTACAGTTGCCTACCAAATTGTCTTCAAGGGTTGGTGGACCAAAGCTGTTTTTATTCTGAGATAAATTGCCTTCTTTTCTCCAGAAACTTATCGAGTTATTTATTGAAGAAGCAATTACCAAAAGTCATAAGAGATTTGACTTACTAGCTGTAAATAGCCAATCTATCAACAATTACATGCATTTAAAAGCATTTTTCAGTCTACTGGTCTTTTTTTTTTCTTTTTTTTTTTTTTTTTGCCTCTTTAGGAACTATCTAGAAGAGACTGAACCATTTAACTTCTGATTTAAAATAGCACCCTATGGAGGCTGATTGTTTTATTGGAACACCACCCTGCTTTGCAGGGCTTCAGGAGAGTTAGAAGAATGTCTGTTTTCTGTGTTAAAGGTTGGTGTCTCCTCTGGCTAAAGAGATCTTTCCTGTTCTGTATGCTCATGGGCTTTTCAGACACTGAAATCACTGCCTTGATAAACTTCTATCCATAATAATTTACTCACCAGGGTATCATTTCACAGTGTTGGTCTGTTACTTGAAGAACATTCACATGACATAAAGAAGTCAGAATATAAATTAGAAACTTATTTTCTACAGAGAAAAATTTTCTTTTTTATTTGTTTTACTGTGTAGATAGAGACCACTCAAAAAGCATCACCCATGATGACCCTACCTCTGACAGTAACTTTAGACATCATATAGTCCTTTAATACTCTCCATCTCCTTAAGCATAAGAAACACAGGATAACATAGTGCTGCATAATTGAATGTTCAGCATTAGAAAATTTCTCATCAATGAAAGAAGGGTAGAAAGTGGGGGTGTTTTTTGAAGGATTAATGCTAGATGAAAGTATTTAAAATGGAGATAATATCAGTGAACTGCAAAGGAGGGTGCATTTGCAAATTCTGTCCGTATTGACCAATAAACAATTTATGGAGAGAACACAAACAAACCGTTAGAATATTTTAAGATCATAACTTCTGACAAGTATACTTTATTTATGACTTTGCAGTACATTCTTCTCCTGTAATGTTTGGAGGAAATAAAAAGGGAAAGGGGGAAGACGCAGCATTCACAATGTTTAAAGTGTTTTATCCTCTTGTCCTCTGCCATGTGTGGGGTATTGTCAACATCAGTTGATCAGATAACCTCAATGTTCCTGTCTTATATAAAACTCTAGAACTAGAAAAAAAAATCACAGATGTGCCAATAAATGTTTAAGGAATAGGACTGCTGAAAATGGTGTTCCTTTATAAGAAATTTGTGCAATACTGGTGCCAGTAAATGAGTGCTGCCAGCACAGCCAATTGAGTCTGAGTGAAAAAGGAGGCAGAGATGGGGTGGGATAAGCCTTAGCGCAACTTCTGCCACTGTTGGACACTCTATTGCCAAAGCCAAAGATTCACAATCTGATGGGATTATAAACCTACATAAGAGCAGTGTTTGAGTTTAGCTTTGAATCTGCTGATACAACAGGGATTTTGTAGCTTTTTGTATCAGGATTAGGTTTCTGAGACTGAATCACCACACAAAGGTAAAAATTTCTATTATTATTTATAATTTGTGGTTTAGAGGTGCCTGCAGGTGCCAGGTAATATGCAGATCCCCCTGCAGTACAAACACGAAGGGCATATTGCTCCATCGCCGTGCTTGCAGTCCAAATAGCAGAGCTGGGAGATCGCAGTTCTGTTTTGTCAAAGCTTAGATTTCAAAATCATCATGTTTTAGAGGGAAACCAAAGCCTTTAGGAAATGCTCAAACAAAAGACCTGTCAGAGCAATCACACTTAGTAATGAAGAGGTCAAGACTGTGATTTGTGTCTCAAAGTGCCGAGAAGGAGCCCTGATCTGAGAAATCTTTTCCTGGAAAAGGTTGAAGTTCATATGTTTCTGGTGGGAAAAAAAATTGCTTTCTTTACTTGAAGAGAATATGTCTCAAAAACCAAAGTGCCATTGAACACAAGGCAGAGTGAAGATCAAACAAGTCCAGAGAAGAGTGTGGGCCACCAAGGAGAAAGGCAAGAGAAAAGCCAGACACTGGAGGTCAGCCCCTGGTTCTCAATCCTGTACCATGAATTTGCCATTCCAATTCACCAGCCATTTTTCTCTTTTCAGCCTAGGCCAAAGTTTTGAGAAATGGGCTGCAGTGCCTGGGATCAGGAGGGCAGCAGCCCCTCTTTGCCTTGGACACCCACCAGTGATTCCACATGTTCACAGCACTGAGGGGTGCAGATGTGCACCCTGCTGTACCAGGAGTCCCTTTGGACATCTCAACATCTCGGCATGAGGCTGCCACGCCACCCCATAGCCAAGGAGGGCTCCCTTTGTGGGGAGACCCTCTGCTGTCTGAGCACCACTTCCTAGGGCAGCAATGCTTCCATTGCTGGACAGACCCTGTTGTGAAAAAGCTGGAGCAGAAATAATAAGGAGGCCCTTAAAAGTATTGTCTGCTTTAAAAGATACTCTGACAGTGTTGGTTAACTAGGCAAGTGTGCCTCTAACAAACCCATCGAGCTTGATAAATGGCTCTCTATTAATATCCTAATTTTGCTGGATCTCATGAGCAGCTTTTGGAGTTCAGAGGCAGAAAAAGACTGCTTGAAAGATGGCTCTTACAAGAAGCTAATTGCATGCAGGGTTTTCAGAAATATTAGGTCAGTTTCTGTTCAAAAGTTGGGTGCCTGTTCTTCTTTAGTGGCAACAAAATTAATTCTTCTGGGCTTGGGGAGAAAAAGAATTACTTTGATTTTTACCAGTTAATGTATTGTTAAATCTTACTTCAAATAAGTTCAGAATTTTTTAAGTTTTCAAACATTCCACAAAGGAAGGGATATAATTTCAAGGATGAAGGATGGTGTAAAATAATTTCAACAAAAATGATTGTGTTGGAAGCACTGTGTTTATATGACTTTTGTAAAATACTGCTTTTTTAATGCTAATATTTCAGCAGCAGAGAAGAAATATTGCAGTTGAGTTCTCTTCTGGACACATACATAAAAATACCATTTACACCAGTACAGCAATGAAAACAATGTGATTTAGGTGGGGAAATATCTTTCCCCAAAGGCCATGTTTTAATTCCAATTACAACCCATCTATCTTAAATATCCAGGATTTACTATGTAAGGACAGACTGGTGTCTGGGACAATGACCCATGTCATTATTTCAAAGAAAAATGTAAAAATTTTTTACAACATAGCATGTCTCTGTTACTCTGCTCTTTAATACCATAATGCAAGATCACTGGTTTCAATAGGGTTATACTGGTGCAATGAGAATACATTTCCCTCAAAGAGGATCTGAGTTTTCTTTGTAGCAGGCAACTGATTTTCAATTGCTTGACTGTCTCTGATTTTTTTTTTTTTAATTAATTTATCGTTACTGTTCTGTTACAAAGATGACCCCATCACCCCCTGGTTTGGTCATTCTATACATCATGATAGACCTTGCACTGATTTCCAATGAGGTCTCTACATTATTGAAAGTTTTATAGAAAAGTCTTCCTGTGCACTTCTTGGTTTCCAGGTGTAAAATAATTTTTAAAATCAATAGTCCCATGAAAAGAATCATGAAAAGAGTTGCTTATAAAACATACTTTTAAAACTTGAGGCCATGAAGAAAGATTCATCTCAAATGCTTTTCAAAGTCCTTTCTTATTTATAAATCCCACTAAAATTCTAGTTCTTCCTGCCAGGAAGACACTAGTCTTCCTGTCTGATATTCTGCCTTGATAGTCCTACTCAAAGGATTCAAAAAAACAAGTTGCAAAAAAAATCTAGGTTTGCTCACTAAAATGTCCAATTAAGTATTTTTCTGTCGTTCATGAAATTTGAAAATGTTCATAGTGAAAACTGACCTTCTAGTAAAATGCTCCACAGGAAAATCTGGCTGGCATATATATTTTGTAATTGGGATGAGATGTTACTACACTGGTGTGAAGCCTCTTGGGAGCAGCCACACCATGAGATTCTTGTGTTTGGTGGGGTCCTAATTCTGGGGAGAGGGATCCATAGGTAAATAGAGACAAGTGGATCAAGAATATCAGCTGTCAGTTGTGGCCATCCCAAGTTGGAGTGAAGGAGCAAGATCACCACACCTCTCTTGCTCCTTAACACTAAGCATTTATTTCTAAAACTTCAAGATGATCCATATCATACCATAGAATTTAAAGTTTTTGCTTTTTAAACTGATTTTTAAGAACTCCATGGAAAGATAAATTGCATTATTTGGCCTTTTTTGCCTGACTTGGAAGGAATGCCAAATGCTATAACCTCTTGCAAGATGGAAATTCTGTTTTTCAATCTGATATAAAAATTGTATGATCATAGTAAATATTCTATCTTAATTCTCTTGTAAAAGGAAAAATAATAGGTATTGTTGCATTTCTCTCAAACAGTCTTAGCCAATCGAGACTTTGGAGTTGCAGTGAGGTTGCAGCCATCACTCTGTGTGTGTGTGTGTGCAAGACTGGAGAAATCCCAGAACTTGTGCTCCAAAGTGTCCTTCATGCAGAATATCTTCATTATTAAATCCTTCCAATGCCAGCATTCTATAAGGGTGAACTCTGGGAAATGTGTCAATTAAAAATAGAATGAAAGGCAGAATGTGTAACCCAAAACACAATCTCCTTCATGAATGCAAAAGGCTTTGACTATTTGGGAATCAGCCTTTCCCAGTGAGATGAGCCCTTCCAGTGGGATGAGGAGCAGGAAATTCCAAACATTCCTTGGTTAAGGAAAGTGAAAATGACAGTGTGATAATGCAGGGTGAGAGGTCCTGCCCTCTCATTTTTATTCCCCAAAGACTCATCCAACTAATGTGATAGTGGTATTTTTTTTGCTGATGATTTAAATTAGATCCTTACACTGCAGTTCTGCCACATATCTGTCTTCTTTCATAGCCTTCTCTTTCACTGTCTTACTTGATAATGACCCTAAAGTGGGCTTGCTTTTACATGTGCTTTTAGCCTGAGTTCATCCACAGAATTGAAATGCAGAAGTACTGTTTTTTGCTATCTGTAGAAAGACAAAGATATGAGGCTAGAAAAGTGGCATGTGCCTTCCTTTTTGTACTTCTTTCCTGATCTAATCTGAAGGTATGCAATAGCCTTTAAATGTTTCCTGAGCATACTTGCATCTCTAATAGCACATTTTCCCACTTAGGTATTTCAAAACACTTCGATAACCTCTCTTCTAGGCTCCACTGTTTGGAGATGACCCCTAGGCTGTAGGATGTTAATCAGAAAAGAAAAGGGGAAAAAAAAAAAAAAAAAAAACATCGGTCAATGGAGTAGGTTTGTAGGTTTTGCTATATTGTCCCAGCATGTGATATAACAAAGCAACAGGCTCCTTTGAAATATTGTGATAGGTAGGCAAGTGCTCAAAGCTGAACTTGAACTGCTTTCACACACGGAACAGATGCAATTTTCCAGAGCATTATAATTTCCAGTTCCCTGTGACAGTCTGTTAAGTTTGCACCTTTCTATCAGCACTAGCAGCCAGCAGGAAGCTACATCTTCTGGGAAACCGGGCTGAGACTTTGGCACAAACTTCTTCAGAAAACTAATGACCATTTCAAACCCCACTGCCTTCTCCTTCACAAGCAAGGTGCTGCCCTTGTTTTCCTTCCCAACATACCCAGCATGTAGATTTAAAACAACAAAAACAAAGTTGTGCCAAAACAAAACAAACCACTACAATGCATAGCCAGCTCTCCCTTGGGAGTAGGATGAGAGGGAGAACCCTCCATGGCAGATGTTGGTTGTTTAATGCTCTACAGGAAGGCAGTCAGATGCTAGAGTGATGTTTGACCCCATGGGAAGCAGGGTAGAACAACTTCCATGCCCCCCTCCTCAGCAGCGTGAGAAACAGGGACAACGTGCAGGTGGAAGCAGTCAACCTAAAAAAATGACCAGGAACATGCACCAACACTAAGCAGCCTTAATGTTTCCACTAGGTCAAATTCTTGCTTTGGAGGATTTAAGTAGGACAGAGCCCCATGCTGCGTTTCTTTCTGGCCGTGGGTTCCACTCCTGTGTGCACACGTGTGTATGCAAGCATCACCCGGTCTAGTCCAGGCAGTGAGCGCAGCAAAAGTTCAAAGCTTTTGGATTCCTCTTCATCACTGGGTTTTTGGGTTTTTTTTGTTTTGGGGTTTTTTAGGCTCTGCGTCTGATCTTTGCTTTTCATCCCAGAATTTATTTGGAAGCATTTCTCTTCCCATTTCTTCATGTGGCAGGTTTAATGTAGATTCATTTCTCTGGTATTCAGTGACCGTCCGCATTGCTTTGTACTTAGTTTACATCTTCATGGATGTAATGAAACCGAGACTTGAAGGAATAACTGGATAAGCAGGTCTCTCTCTCCAGCTGTCATGTCTAGTTGTGGCAGAAAACTGGTGTTTCATTGTAAAAGATGTTAATTTCAATCTGAGCTGTGGCTGTGTTGAGAGGAGCATAAAAGGAATTCTTGATTATCTATATCAGTACCGTTGTCCCCGGGGACAGGCTCTGAATCTTCAGATCACATATGGCAAGAGTGCTGTGATAAAATATGCATCAATAAAACTTTGCAATTTATGATAATAAAGGAGTGGAAAGTTTTATACACTGTGATAATTATTCCTGACTGGTACTTTTTCCTTCCTTTCGTTCTTCTGTATGCCTTTGTGTTTAAGCCTTTTCTGCGTGTTGTAGCAATGCCTGCAACATTGAAAGCACAGGTTCACAAACTGGGGGGCTCACCTTGTTTCTAGGTCCATTAACCTTCTGTAGCCATCAGTTCACTTCTAAAGCAGCAGGAATTTGCCATCTCTGGGGAGGTTCTGCAGTGCTGTGATCCTCACTATTCTTCCTCTTCTGTACATGCACACTCACAACATGCGGCATGGATTTCAGAGTAGCTTCCAAAAAGGATCAAATTATATTCCTCTGATCTGTCTTTGCATGTCTTATTACTATAATCAATGAGAGAAGCGTACATTTGCATGAAGGTAACATTTATCCCATACTGTGTGTCACCTGCACTGTTTTAAACTTATTTCATCTAAATAGAATTTTTATTCTTTTGAAGAAGGATAAATAACAACATGTTTACATGCACAGGAAGTAAACAGTGGACTATTAAATACAACCAATATATTATCTGTGACCTTTTTTTTTTTCTTCGTCAGTTCATTATATCTTTGGTGGCCATCCTATGAGAGAGCCTGTCTTCTGCTTTGGCACACCCCACAGCAATTAATTGTGCAGTTTGAAACGCGTGGCCTGGCAGTACAAACCTCTTGCATGCTTGGGCTCTCCTGACTTCAAAGGGACTTCCACATGCAGTGTTTACAGGCAGCTCCCCTTTCCAGAACACCCTCACTGACATGTTTGCACAGCGTCTCGCTGTGGGATCCCAGGCTTTACTGGGACATCTAAGCCGTGCTGCAACACAAACAGTCGTTAGTCCCATCTGTCTCGTGTTCCCCTTTTGTGTTTTTTTTTTCTTAGTATTTTGCTCCGGCTGGCCTGAAGGAAATAAATCAGCCACTCTTATCCTTTTCCAGGCTTATTTCTCCACAATTAAGGACGAGCTGAGAAACTAGTTAGGAGAAACAGCATAGCCACCAAGCTGTCTCGAGGATGCTTCCTTTATTCCTTCTCTCTCCACTAAATTGTGAGCTCCTGTGCAGTAGCAGCAAAGGGCTTACCTTGACACATGGGCTTACCTGCTGTCAGCTTCAACAGTACTTGGTCACCTGCCTGAGATTCACTATGTGCTCAGAGGTTTTGCATGTCTGGGTACCAAGGCCCTCCCTCACAAAATCCATAAGTCTTGCATGTTCAGCCTTTTCCCCAGATTTCTGCAGGTGCTTACATGTCATCAAAGGCACAATGATTCAGATCATTTGTCTAAGTGCTTAAGTAGACTTTGACATCTATTAAAGTTCTGCTGAATCTGGACCTGCCTGATTAAAAGAACCCAAACATTTAGCAAAAATAATAGGAAGGCTACTTGCAAGTACATTTCTTTTTTTTTTTTTTTTTTGTACAGCAGCAGTTAAAAAGAGGAAATGTAAAACTGTTAGTTCCACATTAAAGAATGATGGAAGATTTAGGTTACAAAAATAATAATTTCTAATTCTACAGAGGTAAGGAGAACTGGATGATAAGGCCAGCAGTGAAAACAAAAGGCATAATTTGAGGGGTTTTCTGCCTCTACACGTGTGTGAATTAATCAGAAATTAAAGAATTAAAGACTATTATAAAGTTTCTTAAATTCTTCATTTTTCATTAAGGCGATCCTAAAAGCAGGTGGCTTTCAATTAGTTTTGTTGACAGTGCTGGCTAAAGTTGTAATGATCCTTGGGAGAGTGAAAGAAAAGAGATTTATTGCAGTAGGGATAAGCTAGGCCAGGCAAAGAGACAGAGTACATAACCACTAATTAACTCATGTAGTCATTAAAAAAAAAATAAATAAAAGGAGGAAGAAAAAACAATGTGCAACCTGAAAGAAGATTGTAAAGCATCTCTGCACTGCAGATCAGACCCTTGAGCTTTCATTACACTGTGCATATCATATTAGATGGTATATATGAGCCAATTGCATATAAATCACATTCTCCCAATGTTGCAAGTCCTTGTCACAGAGCATATTTAATTTAACATTGTAATATTTATTTTCTAAAGTTCTAAGTAGGCCAAAACATACCCAGTAAATTAAGTGTTCTGTAACAGCACAGTGCCTGACCTATACTCCAGTAGAAAATTAACCCTAATTCATCTTCTTAGTGACCCTATGCCAAACAGCTATTCCAGATGCTCCATTCCTGCCCTTCACTGACTTTGTAAAGTGAAGCTGTAGTGATTTTGACTGATTCAGTTTGGACTTTTAATTACATCTATTCCATTCATTTGTTTCCACTTAAAACCATCATGTTGTGGTTGGGTGGCTTGTAAGCAAGCTTTGCTTGGTCTTAGTATCCTTTAGGGACAGGCTTAAGCCAGAAGGCGTGTATGTCTGTTGAAACCATGTCAAATGGGAACTGCTATCTCAGATTTGAACTACAAGGCTTTGTTTTCTGACACAAAGGGTCAAAGTCTGCCTAGTTATTTCCATGTGTCCCTCCCCCCTCTCACTCCCATCAGGATTATTTTAAATTCACATTATGGATGAGCGTTTGTGTGCATATGCACAATTCACTGGAAAACAGAGACTCTTTATTGTTCAAAGCTTCTCTAGAAGTGGCTTGTTTCAGGCATTCCTCTCACAACCATTCACACATCTCTAAAACCAGAGAGATTTCAGTCAATCTGCTAACAAAGTCTGTTTTCAGACACCACGTGGAGAAATCTGAAATGCTTCAAGCATTTTTATTATCTGATTTTCTCCTTATTGTTGATAAGAACTAGTAGAAATTGATTAAGAATATTTGTGTTTATTCTGCTATTATTTGAGGGATTAATACTCTATTTTGCAGTAAACCACACATTAATACTGTGTTTTGTAATGCGTCACAATCAAACTGTTTTTTCTGCTCCTCCCAAGATTAACAGTGGTTGTATCTGATTTCTGTAATGTTTCCTAAAGTGTAGAGCAGGGAATATTTGGACTGCAGCAAGGGTGCAAAGTGAGAAGGCTGCAGGGAAGACACCAAGATAAGAAAATCTGAGTCTTCTCACTGACCTCTTGCCAGGCACAAATGAAAATGTTTCATGACAAAATCTATAAAATTTCATGTATCTTGTGAATGCAAATTATTTCTAAGTTAGAGTGTTGAAGGAAAATATTAAATTTATTTAAACAATTTTGGTTTTAAACCCTGGATTTATCAAAGTCAGGTGACTTCTAGTTTTGACATTACAGGCATGCAAGTAAAGCTTTGCTGTCATTTCTTAGGTCTAGTATAACACTGCTTATGAAGAAAAATTGGACCATATGGGAGCATATGGAAAAAACAGAAGGTTCGTATTTGTGGCAAAGTACCTCCTACAGGTGGCATAGTAATTAACCTTGTGGGTCCTGAGCACACACGTCACTCAAGTGTGCACAGGTGCCATGTCCCTGCATGGGACAGGAGCATGGTTCCCATGCCAGGACCACCAGGAGCCACCTGGCCCTCAGGCCAGCCTCCCCACCATGGATCTGCTGGCAGCCCTGCTGCCCCACATCCCACAGCAGCCAGTGGCCAAGGTGGAGGGTGGTCCCTCAGAGCTGTCAGGTGGTGCTGTGCTCTCCCACAAGCCCTGTGGAAGTAGCGGATGGGAGGCTGCTTTCTCTCACCCCAGCATTTCCCACACCCCCCATCCTGGCACAATCCCCGTGTCCAGGGTCTTGCCAGCTGGGAGAGGAGGGGGAAGCTGTGTCGCAGTCTGGTTGACCTTGCTCTTCTTATTTGCCCTGGCTGTTATCAAAGGGCTGGTAAGAAGTAACACAGCAGCCATTTGGCACCTTCCTTCCCATATTTTGGGCAGAGCTGGGTGTTTCTCTGCAAAAGACACAAGCTTGTGGCCAAGTCTCCTCGAGCCCCGTCAGCACCTGAGACCAAGCTGACTGTGCCTTGGACATCTTAGCATAAGGACAACAAATAAAAATGAGGAGTAGCCGTATACACAGAGGGTCCTGTGCCTGGGACGTTGGCATGTATGCTAGGGGAATAGGTGGAGCAAATGCGTTTGGGACTGTGGGCTCAAGAGAGAAAATAGGAAAAGGTAGGATGGAATCAAACTTGGGCAAAAGGTTAGATCTATATTTTTCCTCCCAGCATGACTGCCAAATAAATTTCATCAAGAATTACTGGAGAAGACACAAATTGAAGTGGATTGAGAACTGGCAGAACAGCAAATCCCAGAGGGTTGTAATCACTGCCACAGGATCTGGTGGGAGCCCTGTCACTAGTGGTGTCCCCCAGGGTTCAATATTGGGCCCAGTATTGTTTAACTTATTCATCAATGACCTGGATGAAAGGCGAGAGGCCACCTCAGCAAGTTCCCTTATGGCACAAAGCTGGGAGGAGTGGCTGATACCCCAGAGGGCTGTGCAGCCCCTCAGAGGGACACCAGCAGGGTGGGGAGATGGG
>PYHW01010392.1:2424063-2440353 GCA_013186435.1 Turdus rufiventris | reverse complement strand
ACCTGTCCATGAGCCAGCAGTGTGTCCCTGTAACCAAGAGGGACAAAGGTTTCCTGGGGTGCATTAGGAAGAGCATTGTTGCCAGCAGGTCAAGGGAGGTGGTTCTGCCCCTCTGCTCAGCACATCTGGAGTGCTGTGTCCAATTCTCAACTCCTTAGTACAAGAGAGACAGGGAACTCCTGGAGCGGGTCCAGCAGACGGTCACAAAGATGGTTGGGATATGGGAACATCTCTCCCGTGAGGAAGGGCTGAACTTCTGCAGCCTGGAGAAGAGAGGACTGAGAAAGGACCTTCAATGTCTATAAGTATCTGAAGGGAGGGTGTCAAGAGGATGGAGACAGGCTCTTGGTTTTTCCAAGCAACAGGACAGAAGGCAGTGGGCAGAGACTGGAGCACAGGAAGTTCCACCTGAATAAAAGCAAGAACTTATTCACTGTGCAGGTGACCACACACTGAACAGATTGCCCAGAAAGGTTGTGGAGTCTCTCTCACTGGAGATTTTCCAAAGTCACTTGGACGCAATCCTGTGCCAAGTGCTCTGGGATGACCTTGCTTAAGCAGGGAGGTTGGACCAGATGACCCAATGTGCATCTCTTCCAGCCTGACCCATTCTGTGATTCTGTGTTTCTGTGATTCTGTGAAGCACATCTTAAATAACAAGAACCAGCACAGTCAAAATGTCCTCACCTTTGAAAGGATTTGAAGATTTTGCATAGCTTTAATAAATGTAATTTGCAGAAACAGTGCAGTGTTTTAAAATAAATTATGCTCACAGTCACATGCTGTGATTTATCTTTAAGCATCCTCATGCAGTGTGATTTATTAAATTTCAACCTGGGCTCTCAACTGTTCAGTTAATGTAGATAATTAATTTGATTATCATTCAATCAGGCTGTTTTGTGACTGAAATAGTCCCATATTGTTGCTACAATACAGTTAGCTTGTATGAAGAAATCATAATTTCTGGGTTTTTGCTTCCTTGTTTGTTTTATTTTAGTTTTGTCCTCACTATCTTTCTTTCTGGCAGTGAGTTGTTCTAAAGTACATTGTGTTGGATTACTAATGCCTCCCCCTAATGCTTTAATAGGTTTTTTTGAGCACACAGTTATTATTCATTCTTAGCTATGCATGCATCTTCTAGTCACATTGGATGACCCTTTTTTCTTTTCTTTTTCTTCATGCAGAAGATAGAGAAGGAGAACTGTGGGCACCCTGTGTATTACACTGCTGTTCTTAATGAATATATGTGTATTACTTACTAATTGTAAAAAGCTGTTTGGCTACAGTATACAGGATGAAAAGTGTTATGCATTAGTAGAATACATTCTATTACACTTCTTGGCTACAAAATTATATACTAAGAACATTACTTTAAAATTAGAGCAGAATGTAAGTACCTAAATACAGTTGATGTGTTAACCCTATTTACTTCTTGTGACAAAACAAGTGGAGTTTGCTTTTACTGGCGTCCATTAGATGTACTCTGCTGTAAAATTTCCACGGAGTTCCAGAGATGGAGGTGGCTTTGTGTGTTGTCACTTCACCAGGCACTGCACGCCACGCATCACAGAGGAAGCCCAGCCCAGCCTAGCCTCGTGTGGGGAGGTGCTCACTGCACCTCTGACCAGCAAAGGGAGCTGAGTGAGAAGAGGTAGGAACCCTTGTTGGGCCAGATGGTGAAGCTGGGCAACATTTTGGACTCAGAACTTTGCTTCAGCCTGTCCAATGAAGGGTATTGATTCTGCTCACAAGACTTGTGTGACATCAGCACTGCTCTGTGTTACCATACACTGCACTCTTCTGACGAGTTCCTGTAACAACACTGAAATCCCTCTCTGGGGAACTTGTTCACATATGTCAGGGTGAGGAAGGCAGAGCAGAAAAACTATTAAGACATAAGACTTCTTAAAATTATGGAGTCCTTTTACCCATCCAAGAGCCACAAGAGTGTTCAAATCATTTTTTTTATCCAGGATAGAAATTCCACCTTGAACTTCTAATAATAGCTTAGCATGGATTGTTGATTTCACTTATGAAAAAGGACTCTGAAATTGTGTTCAGTCTTGCCTCAAGCCTTCAGGAGTATTTCTTCCTGGTTTATGGAGTGCATTGCAGCGGATGCTAGTAAAACCAATTATTTCATGAAAGTGACTGGTAAACTGCAAGAAAAGAAAGCCCTTTCTCATCTTCCTAAATGAAATAGTTACATTCCCTGACTTGCCCAGTGCAGACCAGTGGGCAATGTTTGCTGCAGAGGAGTATCAGTGAGAGCCTGTAGCAAATGTGTTCCCTCTTCCTTTGCCTTTCCCCTGCTCTGGAACAGGCAAGTCTTAGAAAGGTTAAGGGAAAAGCCTGTGATTGTGGAGTGCAGAGATGTCTCTGACAGCAGACCTCAGTCATTATAATGCCATTATATTTCAACCATTAAATACTTGCTTGCAAAAGTAGAATTGAAAATTATCAAATGTATCTTAAGTATCAGGATTGAATCCAACATCACTGAGATAAATGTGAATTTTGGCACTGAATTCCTTTGAAATGTTAGGCTCACCAATGCACATAGCAAAGGGTAGACAATAGCAGTAGACCTTGGAGAAAAAATGAGCTAAGCTACAACTTACACTGCTATTATTTATTATTAAAAAGGCATTCCTAAAAGAGTGCTGGGTACTAGGGTACAGTGTAGAAAGACTCAACTCATGCAGCAGAGAACTTCAAATTCTAAAGTACCAGATCTTGGTCTCTGTGGAAAGCTTTTGCAAAAATTACAATCTTTTATTTTCCCTCTTATATTTGACCTGGCCAACAAATGTCACAGATCTTCTTGTCAGGTTCTGTATGTCACAGGAAAGATGTGATGCATTCTTTTTCCCAAAAGCTCTGTATCCCCCATATAGAGAGCAGATAAAATGTAGTAAATTTTTTTTGTTCACCTTTTTTACACAGTTTAACAAATTTTCTTTACATGTCATTCAAGTACTGTGCATTATTTTATTTTGCTTTTAATAAAGACATCAGAACTGTGCTTAGTAAGTACTGTGGATCAATTTAAAATAGCACTGCTTTAGAATTGCTGCAGAAGACACAATCTTAATCTTGTAGCTTCATTTAGATTTCCACTGCATTGCTATATTGCCATTGTTACAAAATTCATATAGCATTCAGTGTGTGTGTGCTGGAGGAGCAAACAAAAAGAGCAAGGTTGACATTCCTGCAACATGAGAGCCTGTGTAGAAGCCTTGTTCCGACAAGGTCTGCTGGAAAAGCAAGAGTTAAGGCAGCAACAGGTCATGGTAATGGTATCGTAATATCAGTAATGTAGTTCTTGATAACATAATGGCTTTGCTCTTGAAGGTAGTTACCTGAGAATAAACAGATTACAGTTATTTGTACATTAATTCAGCATTATTAAATGCCAAAGAGCAACTGGATGTGAGCCTTCAGGAGTTATCAGACTGTAAACTAGAGCATATCTGAGAGAGGCATTTCTTGTAAAGGCTGTGAAGACAGCTTTTGGGCAACCAAAGGATGTGAAGATCCAGGCCAGTAGATGAATAGGAGCAGTGCTGATGCTGAACAAGGAAGTTATATAAGGAAGCAGAATGGTTTCAGATTTTTAGAGCGAAAGATCACCCTTGAACCCAACATATCTCAAGTGTTGGTACCTTTGCCTAATGAAGTATGTTGTTAACAGTGATCAAAATGCTTGATTTTGAGGGTGAAATGAACCCTCTACATTACAGGGAGGTTTTCAAGAGAAATAGAAGATGTGGCCACTTGGTTAAAATCAGCCTTTATACAATCTGCTTGTTTCTGCACATATTTTGCTAAAGTTACTTTGAAGTATATTGAAAGGCACATGTTTTATTAATCTAATTTTTCTAAGACTACTTTAAAAAAAAGTTGTAAAGGAAATACTAAAATATTTTTTGCTGAGATTATAATAATTTACCTAAGTAACATCAGTAAAATGGTAGATAATGGTGACAAATGACTATGGAATATTTTAGGCAGCAGAAATCAGGCTTACAAGAATTGAAGTCACTGGGGACCAAAAAGGTAAAATAAATTTCCTGACTCTTAAATGCTGAGTTTTATCCCATAGTGAGATGTGAAAGCTCACTGGGGATTTGTTTCATAAAACCTCCAAATGAGAAGTAAGAAGAGATACAGTCAGTATCATAAAATTTAACAAGTTGTTACAGGAGCAGCACAATTTAAAAAGCCTGGAGTCATATAGATTTGTTTCCTATACCCATAGATGCCCATGCCTCCTCTGGAGCAGCCTTACTGCCTCTGTTGTGGCTCCTATTGTCTCAGCCATCCCAACAACATCTCAGTTTTCCCTCCCCATGCCCTATCAGTGTCCACACAAAACTAAAGATTCTTTCAAGGCCATGGGGATCTGTTTGATGACAAGGTCCAAGACACCCAAGTGCTAGTTGGACAGCCAATTCTTCAGGCTGTCCAGCAGAGGTCAAGGCCAGAACCACAATTAATTGAGAAGAGCTTGCTGTGGATTTTCTCTCCATGGAATATTCATTTGGCTCTTTCTTCTCTTTGTTGCAGTTTTGTATAATACGTGTAGGGCCCTGATGATTTCTCTTGCTGTCAGCTCTGAATTAAGCCAGCTGAAACTGGCTGAAAGAAGTGAGATTGGAATAGGCCAACAGATTTTACACTATTTATGACTAGCCAGGACAGACAGGCAGAAGGAGCCCTGTCTTAAGGGGTGGGCTGTGAGTGTGTGAGCACCCAGGGCCCCAATCTTGAAAGACTCTGGAGACCCATCAGTATGTGCTAGGATTGTGCTTGATAATAGAGATGATCCTGTATTATGCAGTTCCTGTATAGACAGTCCAATCCCACATCTCCGATGGGGAAACCTTTTGAGGGAAAGAGTATTTTCTGTCTTTTTGTGGCACCAATCTCCTCAGCACCCCTGGCTGCTGCATGTCCAGAAGCCAACTGCTGTTTGCTTGCAGATAAGTTGGCTGTGGGCTCTAAATCTGATGTACTGTACAGCATCTGCAAGGGAGTTTGTACCTCCCATGGGCAGTGTGCCTGCCCAGACCCTGCTCCACAAGCAAGGGAGAGTCATCCCCCCATGTATTTGTCCACTATTCCCTCATTCCCTCGTCTATTTATCCAGGACCTCTGAGGCCCACAGTCCGCACTGTCCTGCAGTGCTCACATGGTGGCTCTGCCACAGACAGAGGGACAGCAAAATTATGTCACTTCTTTATGATCCCATTCTTTAAATGGTGCAGTCACTGGGAGGGATCATATTCTCACGTGGAGGAGGGAGCAGAGACATCAGCAAAGATGGAAAATCCCAGCCTAAACTGCAAATGAATATTCCTCTTTTTTGTTGTAAAATGGAGTTAATGTGGAAACAGCCAATTTAAAATTGAATGTGATGCAACTGTTCCACCGTTAAAACTGAGACATAAGTCTGACTCTATTTTCCAGTAGCACCCTGTCCTCTGGCACTGTCTCTATTCAGTTAAGGACATGCTTAAGAAAAGATACACGTTTCTGCCTTGGTGAATTTAATAGCGCTGAAGTCCATCCCACTGCAGGACAACAGTTAAGTACCTGCTTAACTTTCAGAAAGTCCCTATGTACCTGCTGTAATCCACTTCTGAAGGAGATAATCATCTCAACTACAAAGATATCTCCCTAGAAATGAATGTACCTTGAACTGTTCAATTCATTACAAGAGTTGAAGAGATATCTTATGCAGTTAATAGGCTAATGCACTATTATTTTAAAACGTATTTATTTATTTATTTATAGCTATTGAATAACAATATAACTAATTCTTACCTGAAATTAAAATCTGTGTTGATTAGGTGCTGATGGAGAAACTTCTGTAATGAAATATGTGCATTGCCAAAACTTGAAAAATCCTGTAGTCTGTTACCCCTCTTCCAAAAACCAGCAAAACAAAGCAAAACCCCTCCAAAGGGCTCATTCAGTTATGAAATATTGTAGAGGAGGCGCAGGAGGAAGAGAAAAATAAATCCTTTCTAACACTTGTAGTTATTTGGCCTGGAAATGAAACCCCTAGTCCCTGACTTGGATTTAATGCTTGTAAAAGTTTAAATAGTAACTGCTTTTATATCCTAGAAACTGCAAGTCATAATGCCAATAATCCCAAACCAACAGAATATTTTTTCAAACTTCTCACCTTAACCTGTCTCTTTTAGTGACTGTCACTTTCTTTCTCTTTAGGAACCTGCCTTGCCCCTCAAATGAACAGCCAAATTCCCTCTCCCATAAAATATAGGGCAAAGTCATTAACTTCTGGAGTCAATGACTGAATGGACCCTTGCTTCAGTAGGGTGAGGCTCACAATGAGCTAGTGAACAAAGCTTTTCTATTTATGTGCTAAAGTCAAAGAATAGGGTATTCAGCTGACCTAATTACCTGTCCAAATAGGGCAGACCAAATAGAAAATGAAAACCATGGGTCATATCTGGATTTGTGTTATGCTGCTGAAAACTTCAGGGCCATCAGTGATGCTAGTGCATATTTAGGTTTGACTCTCTGTCCACTTAGTGCATTAGTCTCAGAATCTGTAATGAGTAACCTGCAATTAACTCACTGTTTGTACCATTCTGATTCATCAAGCATTTCATATTATTATTAATGCAAATGGTTACCATTAAATATTTCTTCATTAGTTCTGACTGGTTGCCTTTTCATTTTTTCTCTGTCCCACTAGAAAAAATAATTAGCCAGGAATAATACAATTAAGAATGTTTAAATCAGTTCCATTAACTTGCTTTGTCTAATCAGTTGCGTGTCCCTCAGTGTCCTTTAAGTTTTATTGGAGGAGCTGCTTCTGCACTGGTGCCTCTACAAGGACTTTATGTGAGCTGACTGTCCTGCCCCGGCGACTGCGCAGCATCCATGGGGGCAGTGCCATGTAAGACCTTGGCCCTTAGCTGGGATGAGTGAGTTAACTGGACACTGCTTGCTTCTGAATTGCAGCCAGCACTACTAGACAACCCCAACCTGAGCTACATCCTCCCCTTGTAATGCTTCCATCTGGCATCATCAAGTAACGACGCTTTGCAAAATCCCGCGGCATTGCAAACCCAGTGCGCGACGGGCAGGAGCAGCCAGTTGGAAAGACAAAGGGTTGTCCTTCTTCACCTTCCTTCTGTATGGGCTGCCAGGATGCAGAGATGGATTTTCAATGGAAGTGGGAGCAGTTCCATTACTGTGTTGGGCACAAAACCCTAATAGAGGCTTTCTAGAAAAGGACTACAAATTCAAATTAAGATGATAGCATGAAATCATTGTATTGTAGCATCTATTTTGAGAGCGCAGGCTCCAACTAACTTTAACTTGGTTAGTTTTAATTTTATTGCTTTCCTTCCCTCCCCCCTTCTCCTTTTGCCTTCTCCCTTTCCCCATCCCTCTCCTCCCTTTGTATTATATTTTCTTTTTATTCACCTGTAGTTTAAACCAAGTGTTCAGTACATCTACATGGGTAACTAAATTATTAGAGACTGAGAGAAAACATAGAGCCTTTTACTTAATTGCTGTAGGTTCAAGTTCAGACTACACAAAACTCATAAAATTGTTGTAGCCTTTGTGTACTGTATTTTGCCGTTAGTTTTTTCATTAGTGAACATTTAACTGGTGAAATCTATTGGGCAAAATAGCTTCTTAGTCACTGTGAGGATGAAGGGTGCGGCAGGACCTCTTAGATCAGTACAACTATCTTTTGTAGAGTCATGGAAAACTTCAGTCTCCAGGACAAAATCCACTTGCCATCTTCTCAGTTTCAGGCCAAGTCTGGCTTCTCATTAGTCCAAAAGAAAAAGGTCTGCAGGAAAGGGATGACTCATTCTCTGTGATTTGGAAATGTGATGTGTGAGAGGACAAAAGCAGGAACGAGATTTGTCGGATGCCATGTCATGCCACCACGTGGGAAGATTTGCTCTGGAGAGCATTCAGTAATTTTTCAGACCAATTCTAGGGTGGCAGGCATAGAGTAGGAAGTACAGTAATTTCAAAACTATAAGACGCACTGGATTATAAGGCACACCTCCGGGAGCCAGCAAATTTCGCAACTTAGTACATTATATAAAGCACACCGGACTATAAGGCACACTTTTTTGTGCAGCGAGGAGCTGCGCCACGTGCAACAAAGTAATGAAATAGTAACAGAACCGTGCAATAGCAGGCTTTACTGGCAGGTGGTCAATTTGCAAACATTTTTCACAGATTGGTGTAGCCTTTAAATGCAGCCCCAGGCACACTCCCCATGCTGCAGACCTCGGCACTCCCACCTGCCCCCGGCGTCTGCTGGCGAGGCACAGTTCAGGGCTGCCTGCGGTCCGGGGAGACTCACGGCTACCCATGGTCCAGGTTGACTCAGGGTGGCCATGGCTCACGGCTTCTGTGGCCACCCAGTCCCTCCTTCCCCACGCCGCTCGCACCGGGCCACTGGCAGCTCCCTGCCTCCTGTCCTGTGCCACTTGCGCCGGGCAGGTGGTGGCGGCTCCCTGCCTCCTTTCCCACACTGCTTATGCCGGGCCGGCGGCAGAGGCTCCCTCCCTCCTTCCCCGTGCCACTCACGCCGGGCCAGCGGCGGCAGCTCCCTGCCATCTTCCCCACACCGCTCGCACTGGGCCAGCAGCAGAGGCTCCCTCCTTCCCCGCGCCGCTCGTGCCAGGCCAGCAGCAGTGGCTCCCTCCTTTCCCACGCAGCAGCAGGGGCCAGCTCCCTCCCTCCCCGCATGGCTCCTGCTGGCTGCGGCCAACTGCTCCCCTCACGACTCGGTGCTCCCACGGTACTGCCCCCCCATTGCGGCTCACACTTCCGGGTTGGCAAATTTCCCAACTTTGTAGATCATATAAGGCGCACCGGACTATAAGGTGCACTTCTAGGTTCGGGGGAAAATTTTAGTCAAAAGGGTGTGCCTTATAGTCGTGAAATTACTGTACTGTCTTCATATGTAGGCAAAGTCATTTTATTGCTGCTTTTCTGGGCTCTTAGATTTTAAAATAGGGTATTATTTGAATATCAACAAAATTAACATGATTTCCAGGAATTGAAGCTTTGTTACAGAATTGCAGAAGTACAAAATAGGTAAAATTGACAGTGAATGCCTAAGGTCATCTAGTCCAACCTCCCTGCTCAAGCAGGGTCTCCACAAGCAGCCTCCTGTCTCTTACCTCTAAAATTTCTAAGTAGGGCAAAATCCTAGTTAATATCTGGGAAAAACTATGGAAGGGTTGTGTTTTGAACCTCTGCTGTGCCTTGAAAACTTAGGGGCAAGGTTTTTTCTCAAAAAACTGAGCTAAAGCAAGGCTGCTGAAGCAGTTTCACATTTTTATTATTATTGATTTATTTCCTTGTGCTTTAGTTCCTTCATCCCCTTGTTAGTTAAGACAGACCTCTCTTGCTAGCCAAATGGGAGGGCTAAAAAGTCAACCACGGCTTCCCAACATGTCCTCAAAACAACAGAACGGCTTGATAGAAGGCTCTCAAGGAGGGACATGTAAGAATAAATTGCGTGACTAAAGTGAAATGAGTTCAGGCTTTACTTCTGAGGGAAAAAAATGCCCAAATGTGTAATCTTTCTCCACTGCAGTGGTAGACAGGACATTTTTAATGACAATGACATATTAGGATGAGAAACTTGTAACTGGAGGCTTGCTGAAGCCAAGCTAAAAACGTAGTTAGTTAAGAAATTACCAGCAGAGACAAAACTTTTTCAGCAACATTTTCAGCCAACACAAATTAGCCCTCATGGTACCTCAACATGAGAATACCTGCTCTGCCTCAGTGCTGTTGTGGTCTGGGGCAGAGGCAATGACAGATGCAACAGAGGAAAATCCTTGATTATGGATGACATGGGAGATGACCGAAACACCTGAGTGTCATGAAACAACCAGCATTAATGCTTGGACTTTTCTCTCATAATGCTTTGGCTTTGCTTTCAAACCATGTTTGGGTTTTAACTCCAGAATGAGTTCTTAACATCAGTGTTCTGCTGTGCCTTATGGTAAACTTTATTGAAGACCAGCTAAACTGAACAAAGATTTGCCTGATGCTATGGTCACTTGGCTCTCTTTAATTATATCCAGTGCTTTACTGTTTCCTGCCTTAACTTTTGTCTTCAGTAGCTTAAAGCTTATTCATTTCTAGCTCAAGACTTCATCTTTTCCATCTTCTCTTTGGCTCTTGCTTTTTCTTTTCTCTCTGCTTCAGTCCTGAGTAGTTTGATTATTTAATATTTTCTCTAGCACTTCACTCCTGAAGGCAGGTTTTCCATTCACTGGGATGCAGTGCAGGTTGGGGATGGTGATTTCACAGTGTTTACCACTGTCTGCTTCCTATCCCCAAGTCCTCCATCACTGCTGTTCCCCATTCTGTATGCCTGCAGGCTGTGATCAGTGTCCTACTATTTTCTTTTGCCATCCTGTGGCAGCTGGTCCAGCTTCCCCAGTGGGCTCATAAGCAGCCCTCCTGCCACCTGCCACAGTGGAGCAGACTGGTTTTCCTCTAGGAAGCCTTGGTACTGCACAAAGCTCCCTGAAAGCAGCATCTCAACCCCAGCCCTGCTCATTTGTTATCAAAGGCAGTGCATCCATATTTGGGGTAGGGAAGAGGGAGAGGGATTACGAGGCCCATTAACCCCAATGCCTATGAAAAAATAACTTCTGCTCCTTTAATTTTTCAGTTTAAATTGTTTTTTTTCAAAACAATTTTAATGATTTGAGCTTTTTCTCACCACTCCTGCAGAGACAGTACCCTCTCCTATTTTGTCTCTGTGGGATCTGTTCCTCCTTGCTGTCACAGCTTTTTTGTTTTGGCTTTCAGCCCAGTTTCTCCACAAAAGGCACCTATAAAAGATTTTTCTGTTTTTTTAATTACTTTAACTTTCTTTAACCTGCTTGTTTGTTTTTTTGGTTTTTTTCTCTGTTCCCTGTCTGATTTCGAACTTTTCTTTATGCAACCACTCTCTTAACAATTTTTCACTCTTTGGTTATCTTTTATTCTTGTAGCAGGCAGAAAAAAGCCTGAAGCTTAGATTGAGATGCAACTCCTCTCCTTCCAGGCACTTGATTTATGTAGTTTCAGGACCACCTCAGCCATGCTATATACAGAAGATAGGAGCTTAGAGAAACAGAGAAGTTTGCTGCCAGTAAAGGTTCTTTTAATAACCTGAAAATGAGTCAGAAATAAAAGGTAGATTTCAGAGCAAGACTGTCTACTCCTCTGCACTTCTGTGTGGCACATGATATCAGAAATAAAACTAGTTTTGAGTGCTTTCTCTTTACAGTAATTTTGTAGTAATTTATACGGCTACCCAAAGCTGAGGGCACTGGAAAGTCAGGCAAGACCCCTTTTAGCACTGCTCTGAGGAGTAGGTGTACCTGCTTACAGCTTTTCTTCTTCTTTACCTCTGCACTTTTAAAGATTTCGCCCTTGAACCTCCAGGAATCTCTCCTTTTCCAATCCCTGTGAATGTGCTTTCACAACCCTTGGTATTTTCAACATCCTTCCCTATATTCTTCTGTCAAGTGGTCATAGATGGTCTCACTAATTTCTGTGATGCAGTGAGCATCTGAAGGGGATATTATCTGTTCTTAGTGAGAAAAGAATTAGCCTCTTAATTGTGTCTCTCATTTAGGGGGAAAGTCTGCCTACTCCTGCTTTATTTTTTTTTTTTGTCTCCAACTTTCTTTTTTTTCCCTTTTTAGGAGTGTCCTTTATTATGAGAGTGACTTGTATCAGCAATGTAGTTCCTCCAGCAAACTCACTCTGCTAATTTCAAGAGCCTGTTGGTGCTGTTTTATTCTTGTCACATCAGATGCAGTAATCCAGTTTGCATTCACGATTAGATTAGGAAAGACATGAAATACCTGCATTTGCAAAATTAGTGTGGATATTTACCAGTTGGCAGCTTGTTCTCTTACTTCCTCCCCACCTCACTGCTGGAAGCCTTTAATCCACTACTCAGATGTATAAGTTAATGCCTTGCTGTGAATCAAGAAAATTTCTTTCTGCATTGTTAATTTCTGTGACATGATCTCACCTCATGTTGTCTTCATAGGCACATGCCATGGCGTACCCTGATGAGATGTAACCTGTACTCTAACAGGCAGCAGGTAGTCAGTACACTGATGATGCCTCCCAGCAGCTTGTCTTAAGAGAGTTTTGTAAGAAGGCAAATAAAAAGGGAAAAAAGACAGGTTGGCTCACCTAGCTCCTATGGCGAAATACACAAAATCAACACGATATAGTGAGATATGGCTCACTAAGACCCTGATGCTCTCCATGGAAAATAATTGTCAGGGACTGCTTTTATTTTGTTCTCCACTTCTGTGTGTTCCCAGGACCCACAGGGCAGTGAACAGACAGGGAGTGCAGAGAGACATCTGAGCCTGCAGCAGCCCAGTACCTGTTTCCAGTCCAGTGCTGGACACAATGATTTGGAGGCTCAGAGGGCCCATCAAACCAGCACTGAAACTCCACCTGGGTTTAAACTTTTCACATAAACACGGCTCCCTGAACCTTGTTGCTTGTGTGTCAGTCCTCCTCTGAAACCTTAAAGACAAAAGTTCATCTGGTTACACAAGTTGGACGCTTTTTACTGTAAAAATGTTGATAGCTTCCAGCTTTCCAGGGCTTTTGTAGGAACATTTGCAATAGAAATGAGTGTGCCTAGCCATTAACTTCACTCTATAACAGGAGCTAATTCCTGCAGTTTAATGGCTCTTGATTCTCCCCAACATGGTCCCTCATTGCTCCAGTCCCTAAAACTCTCCTAGCTCATATTCAGATCTCCTTCAGCATGCATTTCCCTGGATAGACAGGAGTCCCAAAGCAAGAGCAAGGAATGGCATGCTGCACATCCAGAGCTCAGCTTGCGTCACATCCAAACCTCAGTTTTGTTTGCAGGCTGCAAAGGATGAATAGATAGGCCACGCATCATTAGCCAGGGGCTGCTGAGGTGTTTGTTCTTCAGTACCAGACAGGCAGTAAGTCCCTTGTGAGAAGACATTGCTGGTAACTCTTTTATGTTTAATCTGCTGGGATGCTAGTCTGAGCCCCTTCGTGTATTATTGGGATGTCGTCTCAGAGTCACAAACCTCTATGCTATTCTACCAAGGAAATGTTTTTTCCAAATATGCTGAAAGCTGCCAACTAGCTGTTTGTGCAGCTTAGCAAATGCTAGATAATTTTCTTCTTAGAAAAGTGGAAGGAGAGTAGAGGAAAACAAAAAATTATTTACAATCCCACAGGAATTACCTAGAATTGTCCCTTAGGAAGGCATCAGGGGATGCTCCTCCTGCCTACAAAGCTGTTCGCATACCATCGCTTGCCCATGATGTTTCCACCCTTTGTGCAAACCTCTGCAGACACTCTCTGCTGTCTTTCCCTTCAGCCCTCAGTCACGTCTCTTCCTGCAGGCAGGCTGCACTTTCCTGCACTTTCCAGGCTGCTCCTCTCCTGCTGCCAGGAGCTGCCTCTCTAACTCCCTGCCCTTGCTGCCACCCAAAGCAGCCAGCCAGAGAGATGCTTCCAGCCTGCTGGTGACTGGATGGGTACAGGAGTGGGCAGGCAGACTGCCAGATCATCTCAGGGGAGCATCAGGAAAGAGCAGCTTTTCCTGGGGACATGCTTTTCCCAGCCCAGGATTCAACCGGCCACATCGAGGTGGCTGGCCAGTGTTTCCCAAGGTGGAAGCTGCAGTGCCTTGAGCAGCCAGGAAGTCCGACACTAAAATGTCAGCATCTGTGCCTCCTCCCTGGTGCATGCTGGCACAGAGGACAGAAAGGCCATTTTCCTCCCCTGGTGTCCTTGCCAGGGGATGACAGCCAGGTGGGAGCTGGAGTACTGTATTGACACTACGCAGTCACCCCTGTCTCAGTTTGGCTTATCCTGGGTTTGGGAGGAGCAGGGTGCTGGTGGGTGAGCCTGCACACCCAGGCTGCCTTTGGTTAAAGGCAGCAAACAGCCAGGCTGCTGCTGCCCTCTGCACGGGCAGTGCACCTGCTCTTTCCCCAAATGCATCCCACCAACAGGACGCAGCATTTGGGGTTCCAAAAGTGCTCTGCGTCCCCCCACAAGGTCATCCTCATTTGAACTACCACCCCACTATTGCTAGGTCATCCTGGAATGAAAAGGTTTGGAAGACAAAGCTGTGGTTTAGCAGAGAGAGTGAGTGAGTGAGAAAGTTTAAGCAATACCAAAAATAAAAGCCTTTCTCAATCTTCATACAACTGTGTTGACATATGAAAGCTAAGCGACAGTTTATTTAAAGCGACTCTGTTACCTATTAAATTGCAAAAGACCAAGTCCTTTGGTATTCATGAAGAAGAATTCATTAATTCCATAACAGTTAACTTTAAAAATGAAGCAATATGCTGAATGCTGATTACTGAGCCATGTAAAAAAGGGCAAAATAAAAATAAAAATTAAAATTAAAAAAAAATCAGAGCAGTATTTTATTTTATTTTCATTTTAGGTTGATTGTATTACTTCAACAGATGCAGTGTTAACCACTGTAACCATAAACTGGTCTCACAAATGGCTTTTCTCTGGCCCCCATCTCTCACTGCAGCTTGCCCACCGTACTGCAAAAGAGCACATTTGGCTGTCAAGAAAGGCTTGCAAGAGCTAAGGATAGGAAAAAAAAAAGAGGTAGGAGTGGGAGCACCAGGCACAAAGCTAAAGTATGTGTTTGTAATGTAAGAGTGGTGGTGTGCTGGATTATTCACGCTTCTGCTCTACAACTTGAAATTGAGGGTGGTAAAAACAAGATGTTCAAAACCCATCTAGATGATTTCTCAGGGGGTGCTGTATAAATGTGATAACCATCACCAGTGAGAATAAAGCAAACAGCAGGAGAAAAGTAAGCAGCCTGGTCTTTGGTGAATTCACTCTGAGTCTTATATGTCAGGAACCATTGTACTTATCATCTGAAATCCGACTCCCAGCCCTACCCTGGCTCTCCATCAGCCCTCGGTCTGCAGTGAGCAAACTTCTTCTGAAGGATTGTCGGTTTGTAGCCAGCGCAGGCAACGCGTCTCTGTCAGGAACAGTAATGCATGTCGACAAGTGCACATTAATTTTAGATTATTCATCCTGACAAGGCTGTTGATTTGGAGGTTTGCTGCAACTGTTGGTTTAAACAGGCACAGAAGGAAGCTGGAGGCATGAACAAAACCCAAAAGGGGATTTCTAGGAGGGGAGCTAATATCCTGATGAAAAGTCTTCCTAAATTTGTCTAGAGCTCAGCTTTGAGCTTGGAAAGCTAAAGTGAAATAGAGATGTATTTCAAGGCCTAGCAGCACAGGAGAGGTAACCATGGCAATTTAACCTATTCAGTCTGAGATAGGAAGAAGCAGGATCAAGTTCCTTCACTCCTTTTATGCAGAAAATGCTTCACATGCAAAGGAAAGGTTGTCAGAGAATGAATGAAGGAAATTAAAGAAAATTCATGCAGAAGGAGGTGGTCTTGTGCTCCAGAGCTGCTGGAGAATCGTCCAACAGATGTCCAACAACCAGGGCTGACAAAATTCTGCATTAGATTTTACCTCCAATAAAGTTAATGACAACCCCCCTGCACTTGAAAGAGGAAAGGATATTGCTTTACATCACCAATATGAGCTCTGTTTGGGACTTCTCTCACAGAAGCATGTGGAGAGATGCAGCTCACCAGTATGTGCTTCAGAAGGGCCTTTGTCTCAGAAAGAAACTGTAAAGCACTCTGGAGGAGGTTTTTTCCATGTGCAAAGCATCTGCATCTGCTCTCTGTGGTGCAAAACAGGTGCAGTTGTCTCGCTGCCCTCTGGACTCCCTGTGGTCCTGTGCACCCAGGGCCATGCAGCTCTTCCATGAGCTGCTCTTGTGTCAAGAGATACAAATGCATTCATAAGACTTTGGGAAACAACTTCATGCCTTATCCATTTTCATGCATCACAGGTCATTTAAACAAAACAATACTATTAAGCAGCTGATATAATTCTTGAGGTCCTGCTCCCACTCTTTAATATTAGTAAATCCCTCTGAGACCCTAAACCAAATAAAAATGGGTAAACTCCAGTCAGCCTATTCAAGGGACATGTAACATGTCACAGAGTAAAACTGTGCCATTCTTATGACCAAGAGAAGAATCTCTAGAAATGAAGACTGGTGAAAAATACTCTATATTTAAAATAGTCAGACAAATACCTAAAATACAGATTGGAGTGATAGGATGGGTGTGCCCTGCTCTTACAGTGGGGAATTCCACAGTTGTGGGGCAGAAGG